>QVAJ01000634.1:2330-31701 GCA_003546035.1 Mixornis gularis | reverse complement strand
GGGAAAAAATTCCTTTCTGTGAGGGTGGGGAGGCCCCGGCACAGAGAAGCTGTGGCTGCTCCATCCCTGGAAGTGTCCAAGGCCAGGTTGGAGCACCCTGGGACAGTGGGAGGTGTCCCTGCCCTGATGATGGGATGAGCTTCATGTCCCTTCCAAGCCAAACCATTSGGGGATTCCRTGGTTAGGAGCTGARTTATCAGACTACCACACTCCACAGGACTAAACCCAGCCATGTTCTTGTGTGGGGTTTGTGCACTCACAGCTGATTCCTAAGGGGTTTTTTTTTTCCTTACAGCACAATTCTGAACGTGTCCATTTTCATTATTTAAGCAGAATGACAAGAGGAAGCAGCAGAATTGCCCAGGTTTTATTCCTGGAGTGTGTAACCCTCCCTTTTTTTAAACAACAGTCAAAACCACCAAAAGATAAAAGACATTCCTTTAAATCCTTGCTCAAAGAGGACAGGAAATACCTTTAGTCCAAATTCTCCTGCTGGGTGASAGTCAAGTGCAGGGCTCTCAGGTCCAAAGATTCCTTTTGGGATGARTCCTCACTGAGGGAAAACAGGGTTTGTTTGTGAATACTTTGGAACTATTGAGTTTCACAGGAAGGTTCTTTATCTGGTGATCTTGGATTATAATGAGGATTTTGTGTGAGTGTCTCAGTGACTAATTTCCTGACAGCGTTCCTCTTCCTTTGCTCAGTTTTTCCCAACCCAAAAAAAGATTTTTGTTATTATTATTTTTTTTTTAAGATGTGTTTATTTATCTCTGGATGGCAGAGATGGGTTGAGACACTTGGAGGTTTTATTTAATGCTTCAGGCRTGTTCTGCAATTTGGGATTTGGGATTCCTGGGGTCTGCTGTGAGGGACTGGCAGCAGTTTGGGAGGAGAGGCCACAGCCTGAGGGGGTTTCCAGTCATTGGGGTTTCCACTGGTGCTGCTTGAGGGAACACTCAGGGATGAAGGGTTGGTTGGGACCTAAACCAGCCAAGAACAGAGATCAAATCGTGGTGGTTTTGCCTTCCCTGTTAAATCCCAGCATTTTGGGGATCCAGCTGAGCCCCTTTCACTGAGGATGTCCCTTTTGCTGGCAGGTTGGAGCTGACTCCTGCTGATTCCTCCTGTGCAAGGGCTGATCAAAGGCCACCAGCAGCAGATGAGCCTGTAGAGCTGGAAGCAGAGCTGCAGGAAGGCCCAGAGCCATGGGAGACAGTTCCCCTCCTTCCCCCGGGCTCTGCCAGGGGCTCAGACAGGAGCCAGCCCCCAGGGCCAAGAGGCTGTCGGATTCCGCAGTGCAGCTGCAGGCCCTGCAGTCAGCTAAGAAAGCCTGTGTGCTGAGGCGTGGCTGCAGCACTCCAGATCCAGCAGGGCACCCTCTCCTCCCTTCCCCAGGCTCGGGCTGCTCCCTTTTCCTGGATGAGAGTGGCCAGGACGAGCTGGGTGCCAGTTTTTCCGTGTCCAAGTACGACGACGTGGCCATTTCCCTGGACGTCAGCAGGTGCTTCGACGACAGCGAGCTGGAYGATTCCCTGCTGGAGCTGTCAGGCAGCGAGAAAGGGAGTTCTCCCTTTGATTACACCGAGGAGGAGATCCAGGAGATCTTGGCTGATGATTCCATGGAAGCTGAGCAGCAGCAGCAGCAGCAGCACCTSGCTGGGGAAAGCCACCTGAGCCAAAGTGCCAGCGGAGAGAGCRACAAGGCCGAGAGCGACTGCACCCCGGGGACATCAGTCAGTGAATTTGCCTCAGAGGAACCAAAGGAAGCCCAGGAGCCTCTCTCAGGCAGCTCTGGGCGTGATCCTGGTTTTTTAACTCTGGATGGGGCCCAGCTGCAGCAGGAGCTGGAYCTTGACCTGCAGGAGCTGCTGAGCCTGAGCCCGTTCGCCGCCGCCTGCGCCGACGAGGCTCTGGAGGAAAATAACCTGGAAAGAGAAGCTTTGGATGCAATGATAGATGATTGCTTGGGATATTCCACAGCTGCTGGGAGCTGCATTCCTGAAAAATCCACGGAGGGGGTGATGCCTAAAGGCCAGGAAAGTCAGGATTGTCTGGGAAAATCCGTGTCCTCATCCAACCTTCCCTGTGGCCAGAGCACAGGGGATGAGGGTCCAGCATCTGTGTTGCCACCAAAAAAAGAACTTCCCAAAGCAACCACGAGCTGTTCCTCGAGGAAATCAGGCTCTCCAGAGGATACTGAAAGGGAATCCACAGGAGCTGAGCAGCCACCAGGCAGCACTAAAGTAAACTCACATCTTCATTCTTGTCCCTTGAATGTTTTCGATSCCATCCCTTTGGATTTGTCCATGTGCACACGAGTGTTGTGTTTATACAGGGGAGGTTTTTCGAGTGGATTTTTATATAACTCTATAAGCAAAAAAAAACTTAGATGGAAAAGTTTTATTCCACATTAATCCCCTTTTCCCTTCCCTTTCCAGTCAAGTGACACAGCTGTAGGCCAGACTGGGCAGGAAGAGCCACCCAGTGGGAAGAAAAGTGGCAGAGTAATTCCTGTCCCACAGGAGGAGGAAGAAAGGTAAATCCTTAGGAAATCTGCACTTCGAAAACCATCCCAGCTGTTTCCTCCCACCACTTCGCTGCTGGGTTTATTCCTATTTTTTYCCAACAAAATTGCACTGAAATAGCGGGGAAACAATAAATATTTCACCCCGTAAGATACTGGAAGAGGAGGAAGAATGTCGTGGGGGGGGAAGGAAGTGTGTCAGGCAGGACAGGGGATGTTTGTGCCGCTCGGGCTCCCTGGCTGCTCCTCCCGGAGCCGTTCCCTGCAGGTGGCAGCAGCAGAGCGGGTCGCGATGTTGCTCCTGCTCTTCCCCGCTCCTGGAGGCGACACATCGGGGCTTTCCCCCCCATTCTGGGCGTTGCTGTTGTGTGAAAAAGCCGCTTTTTGAGAGCTCCCTGCGGGYTCCCGTTGTGGTCAGCGGGGCGCTGAGCGGCTGGGTGGCTCAGCTGCTTTGCTCTCGGCGTGTTTGATCTTTGCAGCTTTACTCCAATAAATACTTTTTCTTTTTTTTCAATCCCAGAACGGTGCTGCAAGAACATCATGTCTGCCACAGTTCTGCGGGGCTCTTTGCCCTCTCTGTCGGCTGTAACCTAATTTAACAAATAACCTAAAAGAATAATTAACACGATTTATTATTTTCAAGGCCGAAACAACGGATCTGCATTTCAGAAGCTCAGCCTGAGCAAAAGAAACGTTTCTCTCCAGGCTGTGCCCATCCAAGTGAGGAAAAGTGTGGCTATTACCTCAGGTAACCCCCAGGTGGGGATGACATGAGGCTGGTGGGGAGGGAAAAATTGATCTCCTGGCTGGCTGGATGGACTTGAATTCTTTGTTTTGGAGTGTGTTTGTTTTCAGAGGGGAATAAAAAGTGCCTGTGACACTTTTGTGCACTGCCATACACAAAATTCCTGCACAGGAATCAGCCTGGCCCCAGGGCTGGCTCAGAGGAGTTTTAGTGATATCTGAAATATTGTGAAGAGGATTTGGTGTGGAAAATCAAGGATGCTCCCAAAGCAGGTTTGTATTCACTGGGAAAAGCAGAGCTGAGCTCTGGCTTGTTCTGTTGGGGATTAACTTGGTCTTGTCAGTTCACAACAATCCCAAAATCATTAAAATTGGAAAAGACCTCCAAGAACATYGAGTTCCCACCTTATCACCAGCCCAGAGCCCTGAGTGTCACATCCTGTCCTTGCTTGGACACCTCCAGGACTGCACCACCTCCCTGAAACCTGTGAACTCACACTGGGGGAATCTTGAGCTCAAATGCTGAGATTTGGATTCAGACTGAGGGGAATCTTGAGCTCAAATGCTGAAATTTAGACTCAGACTGGGAGAATCTTGAGTTCAAATGCTGAAATTTGGACTCAGACTGAGGGAATCTTGAGCTCAAATGCTGAAATTTGGGCTCAGACTTAGGGATTTGACCTCAAACGCTGAAATTTTGACTCAGACTGAGGGAATCTTGAGCTCAAATGCTGAGATTCGGACTCAGACTGAAAGGGAATCTTGAGCTCAAATGCTGAAATTTGGGCTCAGACTGAGGGAATTGAGCTCCAACACTGAGATTCAGACTCAGACTGAGGGAATCTTTAGCTCAAGTGCTGGGATTTGGGTTTATTTTTTGACACCTTCTCTGTGTTGCCTCAGTGGTGTCACCCAAGAGCCACCGACTGCGGGGGTGTGGAAAGGAAGGTGCTGCAAAGAGCAGGTTTGGATTTCAGCTCATGGGTGGCAGCTGATGGGTAGGACTGGGATGTTCTGAGAGGCAAAATATTCTGGTAGCTTCCAGCCACGGCTCCCTGTGGTTATTTTGAGTGTTCATGGGTGCAATAATTGCCATTTCTTGCGAGGCACAAGGAGCTGACAGTGGTGTGTGTGTGGAGCCTGCACTTAGGCAGGCAGCAGGAGCAGCTGCATCGCCACGGGGCTGCTTCCACAAGATGAATCCAGCATAAGTAATGCAGAGGGGACGAGGCAGGGAAAGCTAAAATGGCCTGTTTTCTCTTGCTTTCAAATTAAAAATGCAAGACGTATGTTGTGAGTCACAAAAAATCAGGCAGGAGCTCTAAACGAGCGAGGCTGACAAGTTGAAATCGAGCTCTCTTATGCTGGGGAGGAACATTGTCTGTGATGCACACAATTTGATTTTCTTATTAGTGCAAACCTTTCTTATTCCAAATAGCTGTAGGCTTGGAATCCAGCCCGACAGACGGCGTGGGCTCTGCCAGTTTGTCCCAGATGAAAAGCTGCTGGGTGGGCTGGCAGTGCCCTGTGCCCTGTCCCTCTGCACCTCTGGGGCTGCAGCAGTGTCCTGGGTTTGCATAGGAAATGCTGAGTGATCCCAAGGAATTCATGAAGGAAAAAATAAAAATCAGCAGGTTTAGAGCCAGCAAGGGAATTCCTTCTGGGAARCAGTTGCTGATATATTGCTGCTACAAATCTTCAGCTCTGCTTTGAGTTGCAAATCTCCTGGCRTTTGTCTCAGGGTAATGTTTGCTTTGCTATCCCATCTTTTACGTAATCTGTCTGTTCTTCCCTGGATCCTGGCTCTTGCTGCTGTGCTGTCTGAGGGAATTCCAGGCTGGCTCCAGGAGAGATTTTGTCTTTTCCCTCATCTGCACTTGTAGGAAATACAACTTTCATATATATGAATATATACAAGAAATACGACCTCCATATATATAAAATCCATTTTTCATATTATATATATATCTTTTATATCTGCATATATCTCATATATGTTCTTATGTTGGGTGATTGAATGCTAAAAGTCACACTGCCTGGTTGGAAAAGAAATCCTTTTATATTCAGAATAAACTTCTCACATTGAGCCATCTCCAGCGTGTTGGGAGACAACCCCGTGGCTCTACTTGTGCTTCTTCTCATTCTGCTTTCTAGATGCTGTTAAATCCTAATATATCCATTTATTTGCAGCTTCCCCCTAAGAATTGAAATGCTGCTGAGGCTGTGCTGGAGCAGATGWAAAAATGAGCTGTGATTTGAGCATCTGCTTGGCAATGGGAGGGGGGSCTGATAATTGACCACACAAGATTTCTGCCAGCTGACCATTTGTCAGCGTTTGCACTTTGTTATTGCCCTTTATGCAGCAGTAAATGGAATTATTTCCTTCCTGATGAGATCCTCCTTGGCAATTCTGGGGCTGGATCAGCTGCACAAATACTGAGGCTCCTAAAACTGTGTCATTTGGAGCAGAATCACAGRAAGGGTTGGGTTGGAAGGGACCTTAAAGATTGTCCTGTTCCACCCCCTGCCATGAGCAGGGAACCTTCCACTGCTCCAGGCACCTCTGGGAGGCTGAGCTGGCTCCTGTCTCACCTCCATCCATTTTTTCCCCAACCAGGATTCCATCAGGAGGTCTCCTTGAGGCTTGATGTGCTTGCTAGAGGTTTTTGATGCTTTTAAAATTTTTATCAGACTTCTCCCAACCTGGCAGAAACCTGATAAATTATTTCCTTGGATCTCCCTGGAATCAAAGGGAGAGGAGGAGGAAATACCTTATAAAGAGGCACAAACCATCTGGTTCTACTGTAATAACAAAGATCAATATCTTWAAAAAAACAGACAGTGTGTTTAAGGTGATGGAAAGGGAGAGCAGTGTCAGGGAACAGATGGAGAAACAAATCTGTGAAATACAAATGAACTCTTTGCTAGCAGACTCTGCCTTGAAAGACTCTGGTCTCTTGATTGATGCTGAGCTGGCTGAGGGGAAGAAAAATCCTTAATCTTGAAGCAGTTTTTACCTGCCCAAATTAATTTTGCTTGGCTGGAGGGCRGGCAGGGAAGGTGCAGGGCTGGGGCTGTGCTGACACAAAGGGAGAATTCCATTTAGTGGCTGAGCTCAGSAGGGAGATTTCACTTCAAAGCAAATGAAATCCACCTCCAAACCCTAAATTTCAAGAGATGTGGGATGGGGTAGGAATTGATAAAGTRGATTTCTAAGTTTATGGTGAGGGGAGTGAGAAGTTTTCTGGGTTCAGAGTGTGATGCTCCTGGTCCAGGGGCTTCTCTGGTGGCAAAGCTGAAATAATCAGAGCTCTTGGTTTCTAAATGAGTGGAATTTACCTGAAACCCTCATCCCAAATCTGTAATTTGGTCCTGACTGTTGTGGAAGGAATGAGGATGCGCCCAAGGAGAAAACTCCAAAKGTTTTAAGCACTTTGCCATGGCAACTGAGTTTATCCAGCTCCCTTTCCTCAGGCCAAAAGGCCTCTGAGCCCTGGGGTGGATGGTGAGGCACTGGAATAACTTCCTCCAAATATTTGGTGGGATTAATCTGCCCCTGGGACTTCCCCTCTTGGAGAGGAGCTCCAATCTTTTCCTGGAGTGAGTCAGGATGAAGGTTTGTCCAAATCCTTGTCTCTCCTCAGGGGTGAAAAGTGCACCCCTGGCAGCAGGAAATGTTCCCTCTGTTTTTATGACCCATTTCACCTCTGACTCAGGAGGCCAAGGGATGGAACTGAGATGTAGGAAGGTTCAAAATCTATAAAAAATTCGTGTTTTTTTCTACACTTAGTGCAGACAATGGGAACTGCTGTCTGTGGTGAGAGTTTGCCTTGCAGAGCCTCCCTTCCTCCCAAACAACCTGTGGATTTCTCRACAAAAACTTCTCAAAATCTCTCTAGAAGTATCAATTTTTGGCAAGAAGTTGTTCCTTTGGGTAAACAGGAGCTGATCCTGCAGTTTCTGAAGGAGACCTGGGATTGCTGGGGAGACTCTGTGTTCCCTGGGAAGGAGCTGTGATTCACATCCATCACATGACTGCAGCATGGAAAAACCTTGGAGTTTGGCCTGGGCTCTGTGCTCTGCTGAATTTTACCCTGGGAAGGGCAAAATTCCAAGGAATTGGCCTTTCCCTGAGCTCTTGAGTGGAATCCAGACCAAGCTGCTTTGGCTGGAGCCTTTCTGGTCAYTGCCTGTTCTTGCTGAGCAGTGAAAACAAAACTCTCTGTGCTGTGACAGAGGTGACAACCCAGTGCCAGGCAGATGTTCCTGCTCCAAACCAGATGTTTGGACAGTGGTTTTGCAGGAGTGACCCCCATGGTTGGGTTTTGCTTTGAAAACCCAATGGTTTTGCAGTTCAAAAATGTGATTTCTCGAGTTAGGCTCGTCCCTGTGCATAAATAAGATCAAAATAAGGCAGCAAAGTTGGTTTTTGGGGTTTTTTTTGGAACACAGATGGGGCAAAGCTTTGTAGCACTYTGAGGCCTGCAGATAACCAAGCCCCTTGAAGTAGTTTGGGTTTTAATCTTGCTTTTCTGAGGCTGCCTGAAGTTTGCGGGGTTTTGTCTTGCTATTTCAGAACATGCAAATGAGAGGATTTAAAGAGGGTGCCGCACTTCCTGAGGAAAATTTACTTTTTGTTTGAAGTTGAACCTTCAGCCTTKGTGGCAGGGCAGGCAGAGGGAGCTTTGCAAAGGAAGTGCTGAAGCACCAGGCAGAATTCCTGAAAGGAACTTTGATGTTCTCACTTTCTCAAGGTGCCTTCTTAGGATGTGGTTTCGCTTTGAAAACCTCCTACCAAGAACRTCAGGTACCAGCTGCGAGCACCAAGGAAATGGAGGTTTGTTTTTCAGACATGCTGCTGCTCCAGCCACATCCAAATGCTCCTCTCGTGTTTATTTTAACTTTTTGACCGACTTATTTTTGCAGAAATTCCCCAAATTCCAACCCWTACCCAGTGGGTGAGCAAGAACTTGGCCAAACCCCAGGATTTCTAGAGAATTCCTGAACACTTCCAGTGCAACCCYGTTGGATTTTGCTGCTTTTTGTGCTGGTGCTTGTTCTGCATTTAGAGGTGTTAATTGGTCTGGTTTTCAGTGGTTTTAAGTTTCATTTGTAACTTCTTCTGCAAAAGCATTTAATGAGATTTGCACTGGAGTTTATAAATATTTTGCAGCTTTTAGATGTCGTTTTCTTCTTTCCTGTGCTACTGAGCATCTCCAAATGAGTTGGAGGTGGATAGGTTSATCTTCCCAATGTTCTTCCCAGGGGTGCCAGCAGGGCCTTGTGACTCCTTTAGGTATTTATAGGTGGAATTTTGGAGAGCAAATTAAGTTTATTCAGTCAGCAAATCATCTCATATTTTTATCATCGCAATCKGACTATTTTTGGGGATGCTTTTGCCTCATGTGATCTTAAAGAAATCAAAGTTTTGGCTCAGTGCTGATGATTTTTTTTGGTGGTTCACAGATTTTATTCTGTGGCACCCAGAGTGGGACAAGACTTTGGAAACCAAGCAAAATTTCTCCCTGGCTTGAACGTGCAGAGACTGAGACAGAGAGAATGGAAATAATTTGTCCTGAGGATCAGCAGTGAAGTTTGGAGCAGAGCCTGACTGCACAAACTCCCAGATCTCACAGAATCCAGGCAGGAAGGAACCCATGGACAGCACTTTTTGGGGCTGGGRCATGGCCAGTGTCAGGGCTTTGGGATGTGTCAGGTCCTTGGTGCCACCAGAGCCTTTCAGGTGAMTTTTACCTCTGTATATTTTATTTACAGAGAGCTTTTGTATTGAGGGAGAAGGAAAAAAAAAAAATCCCATGGAAGCCACGTGAGAGTTGTCAGCCCATGGTGGTTCCTGGCTTTTAAACCAGTGAACCTCACTAATTAAGTTATTTGAAAAAGGAATCATTTACCTGTGCTCTGGGGACAATTTCACCTGATATCCATGGAATCCCAGCAYGGTTTGGGTTAGAAGGGACATAAAGATCATTCAGATCATCTCAGTCAGGGCAGGGACACCTCCCACTATCTCAGGTTGTTCCAATCCCTGTCCAACCTGGCCTTGGGCACTTCCAGGGATGGAAATTCTCAGCAAGCAGCTCCTGACYGTGCCAGGGAGATGCTGATGGTGTCTCCAGGGGCAGGAGGTGGTTTGTGTTCTTTGGGAATGTAAAACTCTGCCATGAAGCAGCTCTGCCCTTTGGGAAGGATTGAGGCTTTCTGGGCAGCTTCAGTGCTGCAAATTTCCCACTTGGACATTGCAAATGATTCACATCTGAATGGTGGAGAGAGGAGGGAGGGATTGTGGATTGAGCTGCCATGGAAGGACAGGGTGTTTTGCCGTGTGTTTGCTGTTAGAGGGTAGCCAAGGGCCCTGCTGATGATTTTTTGCTGTCGTAGAACCCAGTGACATCAATAAAAACTGGAATAAAACTGGCTTTGTGCAAGCTCTGATGAAATGCCTCACAATTAAAAATTGGATTGTGTTCATCAATGGATTCCAGCCAGCCAACAGCAGCTGGAAAACGACGACACTGAAATGAAACCACTGTGTGTGGGGTTTTTTTCTGCTTTTCTCTCCAAAACTAACCAGCTCTTCCCTGTAAGGAGGAAAAACGACACCCTGAAACGGGAAATAATGAAAGCTGATAATATTCTCCTTTTGGTTTGAGAGGATATTTAGGTGCAGAACAGGTCTGGATGGTACAAATAGGTTTTATTTAGCAGTTGGTGGCATTAAAGGTGGGGGTTTTGTGAGTTCAAAAGGACAACGATGCTGCAAAGTGTCAAATGGCATCGCGGGGCTCTGTCATTATTGCCACTCAATGGTTCTGCTTCCAGCACGTCCAGATTCCAAGGAAAAAGAGGATTTTTGTGGCTGCCAGCTTTGCTGCCTCCATCTGAGAATCTGAAATTCAAGCTGTGCCTTCCCCGGCTCTGTCACTAATAATGAAGATTCTTCATTTGGAACTTACTTAACCAAAATTGAGGCTGAGGGAGAATCCAGCTCCTTTTTTTTCCCCCCTCAAGACGTGTGGGCTGCAGCACCACCAAGGGGGAACAGCATCATTTTAATGCCTGAGGTCACCAAACAATTCAACAGACGCCAGATTTGTGGAGGAAACAGAAGATATTTTAGCATAACAAGCGTGTGTTGATCGGGCAGCTTTTTAACAAAACACTGGAGAAGAATTGAATTTGGTCAGCTCAGCTTCCAGACTGAGGCTGTAATAGCTCATTACACATCGTTAGGAAGCTTTTTTTTTTTTTTAATTTCTTTTTTGCTGCAAATCTGGGGGAAATTACATTTGGTGGAGAACATATGGTGTCATATCTTCATCCCTCTCCTCGGGAAGCGCAGGCCTCGCCGAGGTGCCGTGTTTTTGCTGGGGAAAATGGATGTGCAGCTGTGACATTGGCTTTGGAGTGATGTCACCTCTCACGTCTTTGGCAAGCGCTCTGCCATCAGCAGCCTGCTCCTCTCTCCCTTGGCATCTCCTCCAGTAAAAGCCATTACCAGCTGAGATTGTGCTAACACTTCTCCTCCGTGTAGGTGTTTCCTCCTCGGCTTCTATTGAAGTGGCAGGGAATCAAAAAAAAAAAAACTCCAAAAAACACCAAGCCTCGTGTTCCCGTTCTCCTCGGAGCACCGAGCCTGTGCCTGGTGGCCCGGGGGAGGGGGTGACAAGTGGCTGGGGCTGTGTTGTGAGTTGGAAGGACACGCTGTGCAGGATTTGTTTGCTCCACACTTCCTCCCGCGGCTCCTCTTTGCTAAACTCGTGGGGGAGGAATCTATTGGTTAAATTGTACTTGTAGGCATAATATTACAGTGCTGGGAAGGAAGGAGGAGAGCSGTGCTTAACTCCAAACACACCCTGGGTGTGCTGGCAAAAAGGGTTTTGTTTGCAGCTCCCTCTGCTCCTATTGTGCCCCAAATCTCTGCTCAGTTGGTTCTTGGAAATCAACGGGATTTCATCCCGAGCCAGCTGGGAGGGCTTTGCTTTCMGAGATCAGCAGGGAATCAGCCTCTCCGGGATCCCTGGCACAGCAGCCCACTCCCACTTGCTGCTTTTTAGGATTTATTGAAACCTCCCTTTTGCAGCTCCCGCTTCCAACAATGAGTCAAAATCAGCAGTCAGGGCAAAAACGCGTGGGGGGACGTGGGTGGGCTGGAGGGTGTGTTGTGCTGTGTGGCCCAGCATGACTTCCCTGAATGTGCCTTGAGTTTATTTTTGCTCGATCTCTTGCTTTTATTGACTGTAAACCACCTCAGGAGTATCTTTTGGCAGCTGCTGATGGGAACGAGGTCTCTGTTCTAAAGATGGGTTTAGGATTGAGCTCACACAGGGGGTGACTCTCACGGGTTACAGTGGGATTTAACACCCAGGCAGCAGTTAAAGCTTTGATGTTTATGACCCTCAGAACAGCAGCATTATAAGTAACTTTCTTCTCCTATAACCTTTTCCTAAAGTGTGGATTTACTCCTTCACCTCAATTCAGAGTGGCTGAAAATTTTCCTTGAAGGGAATCACTTGAACTGAGTGGTTTGGAGTCCCTGAACGGGCTSAATTCTGCCATCCCCCATTTGTTTCTCCTCACAAACAACATTTCCTTACTCTCCGAGCCTGCACTTATGGGTTATCAAATGCAGGTCATCAAAATAACCCTGGCACCTCCTGCCACGTGTGAATATTGAACTCTGCTCCAAACTGACATTTTAAATTTAATTCTCTTCTACCAAATGAGCGATCACATCTCTGTGGATGGAAAGAAATAGCTTCAACCTATCCCTAGGGAGCAACAACTGTGGGGGGGAAAAAAAGGGATATGGTCTGAATTCCCAGGGACAGCTGGCTTTAAAAACAGCCACACACCCCCCCAAACTGCCAAATTACCAGGCTGGRTTTCCTCTGGAGCAGCTCTCCGAGGGCTGCTTGCTTGGCTGTCTGCTCCAGGATTAGGAGAGAGCATCTCCCTTATCATTTTGCACATGCTGTACCATCTGTCCTAAATCTCCCTTTGTAGGGCTGTGGATTCCAAATGCTGTTTCTTCCTTAGGAGATAACAGACGTGGCTGAAGAATTTTGTTAGGTAGGGCTGGGGTGTTATTTGTGGTGCAAATTGTTTTTTTGTCCTGCAGCCAGAAGCAACTCTGAACCTCCTTGGATTTCTCCACCAGGCACTAAGAAAATATTTAAGTTGTAGGTCTGTTTAGGTTTTAGGTCTGGGAAATAAAAAGTCCCCCATTTTTAGGRGGTGTGTGCTGCTGAAAGCAGGTGAATATGAAAGAATTAAATCCAGGCATTAGAAGGACACAAGAGATGCCTTTAATATTTTATTGTACATTATAAAATGTTTATTGCTCTGTCTGTATCAGAGGTGGTGACCTCTCCTTCTTGGTGATGGAAGAGTATGTTCAGGGCAAAGGATCCTGGAGACACTTTTGGGGTCGGCCTGGCTGGAACCAGCACATCTGCAGGAGAACTTCCCAGGGCTTTTCTCCCAAACCAGCTCTYTGGGAAAAGCTGGTGACAGTGGAAGAGGAGAGATGGCAGCTCCTCACTGCCAGCCTGGTTCTTTGCAGGGATTCYCACCCCAGGCTCCTCCAAACCATCCTCAGGCCAGCCCCTGTTGGCATTTGATGGAACAAGTCGGATCCTGCCTCATCCCCTAAGTGCATATGGAGTGGTCTTTGTGGAGGAATTAAATAAATACAGATACCCCATGGCACACTACAAAGAGTAAATCTTTTTCATGTCATGGTCCTGCATCTCCCAGCTTTCCAGAGCACCAGCAATCCCCAGGGATCCTGTCAGCTTACAAACATCCACAATTTCCTAAGAGAGAAGAGAAGTCCAGCCCCATTCCCATCCATCCTCGTCCCTTTTTTGGGAAGGGCTGTCTCCAGCAGGTTCCTGCCATTCCAACCAGCCCTTCCCACACAGAAACTTCACTAAAAGAAGCATTTTAAGAACTTAAGCCCTCAGAAAAAGGCTCCTCAGGCCAGAGCCTTCCACAATAAACAGCTCTTGCCCCTGGAGACCTTGCATAGCAACCGGTATCATCACGTATTTTGTCTTTTTCTTTGTTTCTTTTTGTTTTTGTTTTTTGCTGACTGGCTACATTTTTATGGACCTTTTATCCCATTGGTGGTGGATTCAGGCCCAGGCTGAAAATACCACGAAGAAAATGGTTGAAATTATCCTGGAAGCTAAATAACAGCTTCTGGTGTCCCCTCGTGTTGGTCTGTGCCTCAGTGTTCCCCGATTTTTCTGAGGTGAAGAGCACCAGTGTGAGAGAGGAGAGACAGCAGCAGTGGAGAATGTGCTGCAGCCTGGCTGGACAACAACCAGGGGAGTTCTCCTGGTGGGAATGAAAACTGGGGGATACCTTTTGTTTTGTTTTGTTTGAAAAACCCACCTGCAAGACGTGTTACACGACACACATCGATGAACGAAGCAATGCCCGAGCGCACAGCAGCCAAAATTTGGCTTCTCGGTGGTGTTTGCCATGAACTTCCCTCCATTCCTGCTCAGAGAGGGATGTGCCTGATGCCTGRGAATACTGCTGGGATGGAGTGCCAGTGAGACCAGAGAAAGACACAACACAACCTTGTGCATTCCCAAAAAAACAGGAGGAAAACTGTCCCAGAAGACGGAGCGTGAGGGTGGAAAGGAGGCACCGCTCCAGCAATCACTGATYCTTCTCCATCTTCTTTGTTTGGGTGTCAGGGTTTGTTTGGGGTGGTTTTTTTTGGCAAGATTTCCCTTCCTGGCCAGATGTTTTGCAGAACACGATGAGGAGGTGGATGCCAGCGGAGTGACAATCACGAGGTCTTGTTTTGCAAATCGCTCTGACAAACGTTTCACCTCCCCAGTCATCAGGGCTCAGAGGCAGAGTGAGAGTGAGGGATGGAGTCCATCTCTCAGGTGTCAGGCTGTCATGCTTCAATGATGTTCACTGAGGGCTTGTTTTTTGGAAACTAGGAGAGAAAACAAAGGRAAAACGGATGTGTGGAAGGGAAAAATCACATCAGAGCTCCGGGGCATCTGCAGGTCGTGTTGTGTGAAAATTCTCGTTCCCACCCCTTCGTGATGATGAAAAAGGGTCAGAGTTGAGGTTTTTGGGCTTGTAGGGTTCATCACTGCTTCTGGACCATCATAAACCATTAATAACTATTTAAAATACTAAATAAATGTGGTGGGGACGTGAACAGAAACACGAGGAAGGTCAATTAATTGAAATAAGTTGAGATAAATTAAAGGCTTGACCTATTTACACTTCAACATCATATGTGTCACCATCTTTGCTCCTGCTGATTAACTCTCCAGTTAATTACAGCAGTGTCCTCTTTGCCACGTGCTACTGTGGGAGGACCCRAGGAACTATTTTTTTTTCCTCCAGAGATGCTCAGATCACCCAGAAACGTGGCTTGAAATCTGATTTCTGGCGGCCACRCAGGATCCAGGAGGTGGGAGTGAAGCTCCGATCCGCAGAGCCGTGGGTGTGGAGGGTGTTCCCTTCCCTCATCCCGCCTGTGGGGTGGGGARGATTTTTAACAGAGGCTTTTTTTGGGGGGTGATTTAGCCCAAATCGGTTGCGGGCACTCACTTTGCTCCGCAGGAGGCCCCCGCCCTGGTGCTCGGGTGTGCTGTTCTCCGAGGCGCTCTTGGCTTTCTCCTTGCTGTTGTTGGGCTCGTTATCTTTGATGATATCGTACTGTCTGCAGAAGAGGGCGATCACCCCTGCCGGGAGAGAGAGGGCATCAGCAGCGATCACACCAACCAGCTCAGCAGAGATCACAGATCCCTTCTGGCCAGCCTCGGCTGCATTCCCAGTTCCTCCCAGAGCACAGCCAGGCTCAGCCCTCTGGCTCTTGCCTTAATTCCACGCTAAACTAGTTAGACAGGACGACAGAAGATTAATTATATTCCAGCCTCCCTGTTATGAAGTGGTTTAAGCCCTGCCTTTGGACCTGGACCAACACCGAGCCCGCGGTTCAGCGAGCACTGGAGCTCCTGGAATTTCTGCCCGGTGAAAACGTGTCCTCTGCTCCTTGTCCTCTGGAGCTGGAGCTGGCAGAGGAGAGGTTCTGAACCTGCCAGCACCTGCAAACGGGCACCAGCACAAAGCTGCGAGTGGAAATTTCCTCCCACACACCCCCAAGCACGTGGAGAGGGAAGCAGGGGCAGCCGTGGCACGTAAGATGACTGCAAATGTCTGTCTGAGCAGCTTTTATGTGATGTTTCCACCAAATAACGTCTCTGCCTGCAGATTCCAGACACGTAGGTGAAGTGGATCCAGGCAGATGCTGCTTTTCCCTCCCTGAAGGAAAAAAATCTTCCTTAATAGCCAAATATATTTAAATCTTCCAGCGTCACRTCATGGACTGCTCTATAAAACGGGTCGGGCAGTTGCCCCCAGGCTTTGCTGATAAACACAGTGGCCCAAATTCTTTCTTTGGGAATGTGGGTAAATGGCTGATTCCAGGAGAAAAGGCGTTAACATCCGCCACGGCCACTCCTTGTGTGATTTCCCCGGGTAAAACTGACACACAAAGAAGGAAAATGCCATGAAAAAAATCCCAGAAACACAAAAGCTGAGGCTTGGCTCAATCCAGAGCCCTGGACATGGGCTGGTTCCCTTTGGATTTTCCCAAATATTGTCCTACAGGACAGGTTAAAAGCTGTAAGGAGGTTTTTGTGTATTGTGACTTCTTAAAGGACTCATTTCATGTGGAGAGATTCTCCCCACACCCCTTTTGCTTTTTAAATGTAAGTCATTTTTGTCTGGAAGGGAAATTGTGGGATTAGCAAATTCTTTGTTCCCAGCTGATCCAAGTCTCAGATTATTCTACAGCGGGAGATGAATCAGTTGTTCAATCACCCCATGTAATTATTCATGATTATTTTCCCTGGCAGGGCATTGCAAGTGGGATGTGTACAACTAAAACATGGCATAAATGCTGAAAAAATAATGGCCTAGAGGTGCTGGAAATCTAAATTCGTTTTGGTTTTCATGTGATTCTTGGCTTTAGGAATGACTAATTGCTGTCCAGTCTCTGGTGATGCAAATAAGGGGGAGAAAAAATTATTATACATGGATTTGATTCAGTGTCACCTGGATTCCTCTATCCCCTTCTATGATGGGGAAATCTCAGTGGGAAATATAAATATAAATATAAATATAAATATAAATATAAATATAAATATAAATATAAATATAAATANAATATAAATATAAATATAAATATAAATATAAATATAAATATAAATATAAATATAAATATAAATATAAATATAAATATAAATATAAATATAAATATGTGGGTGTGGAGAGCAAGACTCTTAAATCTTCATTTTGCCTGAGCATTGGAGTCGTATAATATCCAGAAAATTACTGCAAGCTGTAATATCTGAAGGACTCAAGGCATATCCTGTTGGATATTTGGATGCCTGGAAACATTCCAGGACAGGGCTTGGAGCAACCTGCTCTGGTGGAAGGTTGGGTGGAACAAAATGATCTTTATGTCCCTTCCAAGCCAAACCATTTCATGATTCTGTGGCTGAGGGCGTCATAATCAGGGCAGTCTGGGGGAAAAAAATGAGATTACAGGATTAGCCATAGGGAATTGCTTCCATCAAATCCATTTTCTGCTTCCTGCTGGACCAAACTCGAGCTGCAAAGCCCAACTTGAGGTGCCCTTACAGCTGAGAAGTCCATGTTTTTCGTGGGAGGAAATGTTTCTTCTGTGGTTCCACGTGCAGCCAGGCATTCCTAAGGATATCCCGTGGATGTTATTTTGGATGGAGTGAGGACTGACCTGCCCACATAAACAACACCACAACAATGATGAGAATTTCCCCCGCTCGCAGCTGTTGGTTCTTCTTCTCCATCTCCTTCATCATCACCTCATCTGCACAAGGGCAAAGAGACACCGTGAGACCCCAAAACCCAGCCCAGAGCCTGGTGTAGGAGTGTCCCTGACCCAAATCAGGGGCAGAGCCGGCAGGGAAAGAGTCCTGAGAGGGTGCTTGGATTAGGATTTGGGAAGGAATTCCTCCCTGTGAGGGTGRGGAGGGGCTGGAATGGATTTCCCAGAGAAGCTGTGGCTGCTCCATCCCTRGAAGTGTCCAAGGCCAGCTTGGAACAAYCTGGGATAGTGGAATTGTCCCTGCCCGTGGCAGGGGATGGAACAGGATGAGCTTYCTGTCCTTTCCAACCCAAACCAGTCTGGGGTTCCAGGATCCATCCCGTGACATCCTGAGGGGACAGGGCAAGRGAGGAGCAGGGGACAGGRCAGTGTTATCTGTCCCCGTGGCTGCTCTCTCTGCTGTCCCTGTCCCTGTTAGTGCCATCTGCACCTGTCACAAAGCCTTGCATGCTCCAGCAGTTCCAGCTCAGCAGYGTGGAGAGCCTGGCAGGATATTTTTCAGCAGAGCCTTGGGATTCAGAAAGGAGCAGAGCCTTTTTGCAGGGCGTAATTCGCCTCCTTGGCTTCAAAGCATTAAGGAGATTACAGTTCAGGCCCCCAGGAAAGGAGCAGTGCTCCTCTTAGTGCTTCCAGATAAACAGCAATTCAGCATTTACACCCTCCAAATCAGTTTAATAAAGAGAGTCAAGGACTTGCATCCTCAGAACCACGGCCAGAAGCCCTGGAACAGGCTGGGCCCTCAGCTGGCAGGGGGGGACCTGGRTGTCCCCACAGCCCTGCACTGCCAGACCCTCTTTGGAGCAGGATTCTTGCTGACAGAAAACCCTCAACAGCCTGGTTTGGCTAAAGGGGAACAAGTGAAGGAGTTGCCAGTGAGGAAGTGCCTGATTTTCTCCGTGGAGAAACTACAAACCCAGGTGGATGTGATGGTGGATGCTTGACCCTGCCTGGGTGATCTCAAGAGATCTTCCAACCTCAGCTCTCTGTGATTTGGCAGAAATATTGAAAATGTAAGAAAAGTGGGAGCCTCTGGGTATTTTTTTTTCCCTGAAATCCAAGCACAGGAGGCCCCATGAATGCCACAAGTGCCCTGTGGGCAGTGGTCTGCCCAGTGCCATCCAGGGGGGCTGGTTCCACATGAGTTCAGGCCAGGAATATCCCCTGGCATTCTCCACTCGTARGGAACAGGACACAGAGCTGCAAACCTCCTCCTCACTTCCTTAAATCTCATCTGAAACGGGGAGAAGGAGAAGCCACCTCCAGCAGCACCTCCCTCTCACCTTGTGCCCCCTCCAGCACATCCTGAGAGGACACTCAGCCCCATGAGTGTTTATCCCACAGGGTTTATCCTGTTTACCCCACAGGGTTGATCCTATTTATCCCACAGGTTTTCTCCCAGCTCCTCTCACCACACAGGATCCTGGTTCCTCTCTGCAGAGCCCTGCGTCCCAGGGGCCACGTAGGAACTCACCCACACTTGCCTTTATTTTTAGAGGCTAGTTTCTCAGCTTCCCTGGGGGTCTTGAAGAGGACTGGCTCACTGGCAGGGCTCTGGCCTTGGATGCTGATGGCCTGGACATGCACAATGTACTCAGTGTCCTCCTCTAGGTCCCAGAGGGCACAGGAGCGGGTGGTGGTGTTCACCTCCTGGATGAAGCGCAGCATCCGCACGTCCTTCTTCTGGAAGCCGAGAGAGGAGAGCACAGAGTGGTGGAGAGGCCTCCCCTCCCCTGTGTGCATCTGCTGCCACCTAAGGCCACCGATTCCTGCCCTGCCCAGCACGTGGATGTGGAGAAACCATCGGGATCCTTCCCTCTCTGCAGCCACTAACGTGCAAAGCGCCGCTGCAAAGGGGACGGAGGAGSCAAATCCCCTCCGGCACCACGAGGGACAGGACGGGAAGGAATGGGCTTAAACTGCAGCAGGAGGATTTGKGAGCTGAAGGGACCTGAGGGGGAGATGGACATGGCTGAAACTGGGTAATTCTAGGCACGGTACCTGTTGGGAAATTGCAAATCCAATGACAACTTCATCTTCCAGGACATCCCAGGTGACCACGGCTGAGTTGGCTTTCARGTGTTTGACTGTGACATTTACTGGAGCCGAGGGGCTGTCTGCAAGGAGGGAGAGCAGAGCCTTTACAGGGGCAGGAGACACAGCGAGGGAAAGGAAAGGAGTGGAAAAGGACCTTCCTCAGGATCCATTTTGGATAKGTGACCTGGAAATTGCAGCTACTCCAGGTCTCCATTCCCACGGCAGAGCTAGGAGATGTCACCTGAGAATATGAGTTGCATTCAACACGGGTTCAAACTGATAGAGGGGAAATTTAAGTTAAATATAGGGAAGAAATCCTTCCCTGGGAGGGTGGTGGATGTTGCCCAGAGAAGCTGTGGCTGCCCCATCCCTGTAAGTGTCCAAGGCCAGACTGGAGCAACCYGGGACAGTGCAAAATGTCMCTGCCCATGGCAGGGGGTGGGACTGGCTGATCTTCCTGTCCCTTCCAACCCAAACCATTCCACGACTCTGTGTGTGAAATATCCGACCCTCGGGAAGAATTTCTTGAACACCACAGCCGAGCCCTGAGCAGCTCATTCATCCCAACTTCCCCAGCCACTTTTTTTCCCCTGTTGTTCCCTGACAGTGACAGCTGGGAGGAATTTTGARCTCTGCCATGGAAGTGTGCACACCGAATGCTTTGATGAGCATTCCAGAGGTTTGCAACTCAGGAGTGGAGTAAACTGGGAGAGTTTCTTTTGCTTTTCCCTGGCAGCAAATGTTTATTACAATGTTTTCTGGTTGATGTCAGAGCACAGCCAGCGAGCAGCCACTTGGAGCTGCCAGGACATGGTGGATATTGTAATGTGGCAAGGGCAGGCCAGGAAAGCAGGAGCCTGAGGCTTTGTGTTTATTCCCAGCTCCAGAGCACAGCTGAATTTCCAGCAGGATCCTCCCAGCCTTGCCAAGGACAGCTGGGTTCCTGCACAACCTCCCCAGRAGCCTCTTCCCAAGGGAGCTGCCCAGTCCAAAGCCTTTCCTGGCATCCYGAGGGAAGGTTTTACCTCCCGGGTTTGGCACAGCTCTTCCAGCTGGACTCTGTTCCCGCTCCTCTGGTCAAATTTAATTCACAATCTTCMGTTTTTGCTCTGAGCCCAAAGCAGTGAATGCTCTGAGTAGTCCCAGGAGGTCAGTAGGGTGARGAAGAGTAATTTTATTCCAACTTTTATGATAAATTAATACTTTTATTTCATTATAACCACCCCTTTGGGGCTGGGACAGGTCACCAGTACAAGAGGGGTGCACTTGTGCCCATCTCCAGTGACACTTGTAGGATTTATGGTCATTCCCAGCCGCCTGGATGGGGCTGAAAATATTCAAGCTGTAGTGTGAGTGTCTGACATCAGTCCTGGTGAATGTTCCCCTGGGAACAGAGGAATAACAGGAGCACAGAATTCCCCAGCTGAAGGTCACTTGGCACAGTGATCCCTCATTCCTTTCACAGCCAGCAGATAGACCCTTAGGAATAAAATGTCTGGAGATTCGAGCCAGACTGAATCTAGTGAATCCCTCAGTGAGAAAAAAAAAAGTCACCGAGTGGCTGAATTCACCCAAATTTAGGATTTTAGGAGGAGCAGCAAGTCTCTGATTCCACAGAGGGATGTCATTCCTGTCTGGAGTACTGATGGAGTCGGTGTTGACCCAGAGCATTCTCATCTCCCAGGGCCTGGCCCTCATGGAAYGGGACAGAATTCCTCAGCCATCCTCTTGAGGGATGGGATCCCTCACCATCCTCACCCTYCCTGCAGCAGCAGTGCCAATGACAAGCCGAGGAGGGAGACAGATCATCCTCCCCGTGCTGGAATAAAAGTCCCTTCCAAAGCCGGCTGTGACACGAGGAAGGGACGTGGGTCTGCAGCTCTTCACCTTCCCCCGTGACTGAAGCAACAAAAGTCGSGTCTAATTTTAGGAAGGGGCGGTCAGCAGACAGGAATGTGCACGGGGAAGGTCTGTGAGTCATGCCTGATGAATTTGCTGGAACATACGGAGGACATGACGGAGTTGAGGGATGGGAGACAAAACAGTCTCCAGCTGCAGCCAAGCACTTCGCCCTTCCCGGCTGCACCGCTCAATCCTGGTGTGGTTGTCTTCCCTGGGTATTTTTAGGAGCTAAATTTTTATATATATATATATATTTTTTAGGAGCTACCACTGATTTAGCCAGCTTCAGTTGGAGGAGGGCTTTGTAAAGAGATGAATTAACCCCACAGGAACAGAGAGCAGAGATCACGGGGGAAAAAAAAAAAAAGCTTGGAAAAGGGAACAGCACTCGGAGCGTTCAGGTCCTCTTTTTGAAATTTGTGACCTTGAGGGAGGCACAGCATAAAAAGTGTCCGAGTTTCCTGATGGCATAAGATATGGGGGAGTTGGGAAGACCTTGAAGAGCTGGAGGAGAGCAAAAAACTCTTTTGGGAAGTGRTGGGAGAGGGTGGAGAGCTGTGAGGCAGGAGGGAAGCACTTGGCAAAGCTGAAACCCAGAGCTTAAAGCCTCCAAAACTGGGATCTGGATGGAGGTGAAGGAGAAATCACCTGGAGTGGGTGGTCAGGAACATTCTAGAACCTTTCTTTGGAGGAATACCTGAGAGAGGGATGGGGTAGTGAAGTCAGCAGCTTTAAAATCCAGGAATCCAGGACAGCAGATCCCAATGTGCCTTCCCTGGCACTGCTACACCCAAATCAGTGGTGCCAAACCAGCATAAAAACACGAAAAAGAGAATTAAACTGTGTTTGACAGAAATACAAACCCAGGAAAATGAATTTCCTGCTCCCAGAGCTGCGGGAATAATTTGTAACCACATTTTTCATCCACGATGTTGCTTTTCTCCCCATTCCCAGGAGATGAAATGATGAGATCATGACTTCCTAAGACTTAAAACACTGTTCCAAGATATTCCACACGACTTTTGGCTCCCTAGCCCTGTTGCAGCTCTTTTGTTCGTCCCAGCCTGGCTGAGATCRAGTGGAAAAGGTGTAATTCCTGTAATTTCCCAGCTGGCTGCAGGGGGTYGGCAGCTCCAGCAGGGCCTCGAGGTGCCAAATGCAAATTTTTTGTTTCCTTCTAGAGTCATGTGCAACTCCTGGAAACTTTGCTTCTGTGCCTGTGGCAGCCAGGAAAGCTGCTGGTGTTCTGGGAGCAGGCACAGAGGGTGGGAATGCTGCAGGGATAGCAGGGGATGGGTTGTGGATTAAAGGGGTTTTTTTTTGTGCCTGTTTATTCCAGAGCTGCTGAGAGCAGCACATTCCCTGTCTGCTCCATAAAGGAATGGTGCAAGATTCCTGCTTTAGCACTTTAACTTCATCCCRGTCCAGGATGCTGGAACAAATCCCACCCTGCAAACTGGCAGAGGATATTTGCCCAAACTGAGATGGAAAAATATCCTCATTTTCATGTCAGCAGAAATCTCCCCACCCTTCATTAAGGGAAACCCGGATGATTTAAGCTGAAATCAGGACTTTTAAACATGAATTGCAGCTTAAACCCCGAGGCTTTCTAAAATCCCATCTCRTTTCCTTCCCACAGACTCCGAAATGTCCCATCCCCCAGGCCCAGCCCTCCCCGATTCCGCCGCACTTGGGGCCCTTTTGGCAGGAGCAGGTCGGAGCCTCCGCTGTGCACCAAAAAATCCTGAGCCCTGGAGATGATCCTTAATCCCTTCCCGATGCTGAGAACCCCTCCCTGCCCTCCATTAAASGTTTTCCTCGTTATTGTTGGATTTTAATTGGAGAGAGAGAGGAGCCCCCCCACACATTTTATGACTCTGGCTTCATTATGGGCACGAAAAAGAGGAGCCCACCCTCTCCCCTGGGAGGGAATCCCTGGGAGCTGTGCCATGGATGGGAGGGGTGGGAAAAAGAGCAGGAGAAAAAAGTTTTGTCCCATCTCACTGCTACTGTCACCTGGGAATTGGGGGAGGATGCTGAATATTGGGGTGTCCAAACCCTGAGGTGTCTTGTAGGATCAGGGAAGTCCACAGAGATGTCACTGAAGGAGAGGAGGAACCTGTGGAAATGTCACATCCTTGGGGTCACCTCAGGCCGGCCAAGTCCAGGCCATAGGTCTGGAATTAAAGTGTATTTCTGGATTTATCTCTCCAGCCAAGGGGCCTCCCAAAACCCTCTGAATTCACCTCTCCCACGGAGGTGCTTGGAATTGCATCCTTCCTGAGGCTGTGCTGCATTCCCAGCACTTCCCAATTCACTCAGCTCCTCTCCCAAGCAGCTCCTTCCCTGCTGGGAAAGGCTTGAGCTGCCTCAGAGCTCCAGAGACATGGTCTGGTGAGCTGAGGCTCTGAAACAGCTCCTTCCCTGCTTTCCACCTGCCCTTTCCTGCAGGAAGCAGTGAATTCCAGCCTTAATTCCCAATATCCCCTTGATTTCTGCACCACAGCCTTCCCTGGGGATGCAGGAGATGAAAGGACACGACCTGAAAGGACCATCCCTAAAATCCATGTGATGTTTCCTGCCTGCCCCACCGCCCCTTTCCCCGAGTGTGGATTCACACAGAGCTGCTTTTGCTGCTTCTCTGTGCTCTCCCWGCAGGGATCCCATCCGTGGATGTAATTGCTTGTGGGTTTTTATGGGATATGTAGGAAGGACTGGCACGTTGCTCAGCATTCCCCAGGGTTTTAATGAAGGGGAGCCCCAGGGGAATGTGTGGGAGCAGGGATCATTCCCAGCCCCACAGGAAAAGGAGCTGTTTGCTGAGATGCAGCGATTTCAAAGAGCAGAGAGACCAACTGGTGGTTCTTCAGCTGGGAAAGAGGCAATTATTTCCTGCTGGACGCTCAGTTCCCTATAAAAATGGGATATTAATAGGCCACCAGCCCCCTCCTGCCCACCCCTTGGCTTTGTGACTGATTCTCCAGGGAGCAGCTGCCCAAATGTGCTGGAAATGCTCCCAGGGAGCCTTTTCAGGGAGCACAGAGGCTGTGGCCAGCCAGGCATTGGGAATTCTTCAGGGCAGAAGGAAGGAATATTTCTACCCAGGAGAGTCCCAGAGACATGCAGGATTCTCTCAGGTCTCCCCAGTGCCACAATTTGGGTTTAAATCCTGCCAACTTGGAGCAGAGTCGTTCCCATCATGGCTTGTTTTATCCAAGATCCAAATATCCACAGAGAACTGGGTACCACGGGCTTTTCTAGCTCCTCTTATCCCACACCTCTGTAGTATCAGAGCAATCAGAGGGGCTGAGGAAGGCTGGGAATGTCCTGGGTGGTGCTGAATGCTGACACCAGCCCTTTCCCGGGATTTTGCTGCCTGTTCCCAGCCCAGCTCTGCTCTCGTATCCTGCTTTTTACTGCAGCTTCATTGCTCGATACATTTCTGCTTTTAACTGAATTATGCTCGATCCAGGCCTTAATTCAGCCTCTGGGCACTTCATAAACCAGCAAGAGTTTGTTTAGCAACGAACATTTGAAGGGTGAGGGCTGATCCAGGAGCAGCACATGGATGGCACTGCCACGGAGTATGTGGTTAATAACTGTGAGCACACGTCTCTGGGAGGAATCTCCCTTTTCCACAAGCATATTCCCAGCAGGAGACAGAGTTTGGAAGAGGATGGCTCAACCTTGGCTGCCTCTCACAGCACCATCCCTGCTGAGAGCCTGACACCGGGGTGAGAAACCTCCACATCCCAATTAAATCCCTCCTACGCCCAACGCAGAAATCAATAAAGTGCTTACGCCACCCGTCAGCCAGCCAGGAATCTCCCCGGCCCCTGGGATGGAGAGAAAGGGCTGGAACGGGTTGGTTTATTGTTTCCAAATAGCTGAGAGACCTTTTGCTGCTCTCTTGAGCATGCTGAGGTTGTTGCTCACCCTGACCCAAGGGTGATCCCAGCTCCCCGGGCTCGGACAAGCTGGGAATCAGCACCTGGGGTCAGGTTGTCACCTTTGCTTTGCCCTCCTTCCCCCTGCAAGGCTGAGGGGCTGCCTGGGGAGGGGTTGAGGGTGGTTTGCAGTGGCTCAGGGGGTGAGGGGACAGTTCAGAGCTGAGCAGAGACCAGAATCCAGCCAGGAGGGTTTGGCAGCTTTTTGGGCAGCTGGRGTGGGGGAGCTGTGAAGGGGCTCCTCAAACTGGAGCTTGTGCAGGTCCTGAGGGCTGGGCCTGAGCTGTGCTGGCAGGGGAGCTTTTACCTGAGCAGTGTKGTCACCTCTGCTCTCCATCTCCCAAAAATAAACCTGACCTGAGCTGCTCCACGGGCTGGCACCTCGCAGTGAGGCTGTTTGCAAGTCACAGGGGCCGTGGCCTATTTTGTGCTCTTCCATCACCACCCCACTGCTCTTTGAGTCCTGAGCAGTGCCCCGAGCCCAGCCCAGCTCCCCTCTCTTCATTAGCTCAGCCTAACGAGGAGGGGACTGCTGGCAGAGCAAGGGTAAAATTAAATCTTATTCCTGACTTGCCAACCATCCCGGGTGTTTCCTCAGGGACCTTCTGGAGCAGTGGGAATGATGGGAGGGCATCACCCAGCCAGGTGTGGTTTGGGGGTTGCCAAAGAGCGTTGGTGTGAAGATTATTTCTCAGCCACCTCGTCCTCCTGCTCCTGCTTCCCCYCCTCACTCACCTTGGCATCACCTTGGCAAAAAATGGTCCTGCCTGGCCAAAATSCCTGAATTCAGAGCAGGGCCTGTGCTTGGTGCCACTCACCAGCCCTTGCCCTGGCATTGCCAGGGGGGAATTTGCACCAGTCCCCTCCTGGGAATGATGGCTTTAATCTTTGATGACAGGAATTATTTTAAACTGACTCACACACACTCTGGGTGCAAAGGGGATGGACCCTGGAGCTTCCACCCCTACCTGGGAATGATTTCCTCCCCACAGGCTTTTCCAATGACTCTTGGCTTGTGTGCCTTGGTGGCCTGGTGGTCACATCATCAGGCAGGGCTGGGGACACGGAGCCGGTGGTGACGCTGCCGCTACCTCTGTGTGACCTTGGCAAAATCACTCCGTGCCCTCATCCCTCTGCTCCTGCTCTGGCAAACAGGGACAGCACAAGTTCTCTGCCTCACCTGAGTGCAGGGAGAGCTCCCCAGGACCCTTGGCATGGGTGACACAGAAGGAGGAGGCAGTGGGGGGTGCTGGCACCACACCAAAGCCACACAGCTCACCGTGAGCTCCCAGGAATGTGGCACGGACACCTCCCGGCCCAGACAGGAGCAGGAGGTGGTTCATGGGCAGGGACACAACTCCCTGTTTACTCTGAGATGCCGGCCGAGGTGATCCAAGGATAAGGAAGAGCAGGGAAGTGGCCTAGTTTACAGAAAACCCCGAGTGCTGTCACAATCGCAGACGCCTCCATTGTGCCGCGGTGTTTTCCTCATCGCTCCCTCCCTTTGGGAATGTTTCATTAATCTCCCCGGATCTGGCAGTTGTGAAACAGCAACTTCAGAAGGCGCTGCCTGCCCAAGGACGGGTGGCGGAGCTGAAAGCATTTAGGGGTTGCTGCAGCCCCGACAGAGGCCAAATGTAACTCCAGCAACTTCCAAGGATGGCTGGAGCGAAGGAATTTCCACTCCCTGGAGCTCTGCATCCCTAATAATCACCCCCAGCCTCCTGGAATGCAAGATATCCTGGCAATCGGCAGTCTGTGAATCAAAGCAGCTGTTCCACCAACATCTTGCAGCCAGCAGAGGAGACAGCCCTGGACTGCTTGGGAGGGTGACTGGTTTGGGCTGGGGAGCTCCACCAGCAATGCTCGATTTACACCCACACGGGGGGTTCTGRGGCTAGTGAAGGCAAGAGTGGATTTGGGTCCATTCTGGTGGCTCYGAAATCAGGTCCAGCTCAAGGGACCACTGCCTTCACCACAGATCCCCCACTGCAGGTGACCTGCTCAGCTCGGAGGGGCCTGGTTTTCATGGCCAGCATGTGCAGTGCCCCGGGGGAGGTGGTTCCTCTGGGGCCCCCCTGGTTCCTCTGGGACCACCGTGGTTCCTCTGGGACCACTGTGGTTCCTCTGGGGCCACCATGGTTCCCCTGGGACCACAGTGYTTCTTCCCCAGTGTTCACAGGGCTCCCAGCAGAGCCTGGCTGGGCCCTGGACAGCCGGGAAGGGGCACTGGCAGAGCAGACCTGGCTTTGCCCCCTCCACTCCAGCTCAGCCCCGTGACACGATCCGGGGCCGCTGCTCAGGTGCCCAAAACCTCCCCCAGCGCAGGACTAGGGGCTCCTCTCCCCGTTTCCACATCTCCACGAGCCGCCCTCCCCGGGGATGCCCGGCTGCGAGCGCCCACGGCTGGGACCCGGCGGGGGCGAGCGCCCGGCGCTACCCGAACCCCGGTGCCGCGGGGCTGCGTGTCCCAAATCGCCGCCTCTTCCGCACCCAAATCCCGGCAAAGTCCCGGCGGCCCCAAACTCCGTCCCCTCGGCGCAGCCCTTCCCGCTCACGCTGCTCCCCAYCCCCGGGGTCTCTCCTGGCACCGAACCCCTTCCCCAGAGCCCCGGCAGCCGCTCCCGGGGCCCGGCCGCCCGTACCTGCCTCCACCGGGCGCAGACCGGCGTAGCTGAAGCAGATCAGGAGCGCGGCGCCGGTGCAGCCGAGGAAGGGCTCCATCCCCCGCGGCCGCTCGGGGCCGGGCCGAGCCGCTCCGGGCCGGGCCGGGCCGGGCCCCGCCGGCGGCGCGTCCTGCGGGCTCGGTGGAGCCGTTCAGCACCGCGGAGAGCGGCGGGGCCGGTGCCGCCGGTACCGCCGGTGCCGCCCGGTGCGGCGCGGCTCGGAGGGGCTCCGCTCCGCCCGGCAGCGCTCGGTTCGCCTCGGCTCGGCTCGGTTCGGTACGGTACGGTACGGCTGGGTTCGACCGGGAGGCGGCCCCGCCGAGCCCCGGCTCCGCCCGCTGCAGCGCCGGGCAGCCCCGCTCCGGTCCCTCCCCCGGCCCCGGGGGCGGCGGGACGGGGGCGGCTCGGGCCCCCCGCCCAGCACGGCCCCGCTCTCTGCCTCAGTTTCCCCGTCCCGCCCCTCCCGCCCCCGCCGGGGTTCCGGCACAGCCCTCCCGGGGGCTGCTCGGACTACCGGGGGTCTCTCTCCCAGCCGAGAGCAGTCCTGGGGCACAGCAGCGGGGACGTGTCACCGCCGGGGTGTCACACGGCCACCAGGCGCTAAATTCCGTGGCCGGAGGATACGAGGAGGCTCTGGAATTAGCCGTGCCTCCAGGTTAATTAACCCGCACCCTCTGATTGATGGGAATASAATCCAAGTCCTCAGCTCGGCTGCCAAATCATGMGACACTGRAGGGGGGGACCCCGCTGTGMCCCCTCTGCTGGTCCCCAGCAGCARTGGGGTGTCCTGGCCCTGTGAGGGGTGGCACTGGGCACGGGTGGCAGATCCCAGCACCCACGGCCAGCTCTGACTGGGAGCACCCGGCCGTGCTGTGGGTGGGAGGTGCTGGGGGCAGGGCTGYGTGTCCCTCACTGTCTGTCTGTCCCAGGTGTTCATCTGTCACCTGCTGGGGACACCCAGGAGCATCAGCAGAGTCCCCACCTTGATGGCAATGCTGGTCCCTAGGGTTTGGTTTATGGACTGATGGTTTTTCTCTGCTCATCCATCCAGCTGGGTGAAGAGGGGAGTGAATCAGCTGTGAGGGGCTTTGGCAGCCTCTGCCACCATCCCCTTGCCACCCTCCCTCTGTGCTGCTCGGGGRCACAGTGAGAGACCCCCCAGCTGAGGAGTCCCCTCAAAAAACCCCCAAAAATCCTTTTTGGACAAGTGACAGGTACCCAAAGGAGAACCAAAAAGCCTCTGCCAGAGCCAGGGGACAGCCCTGTGCTGCCAAACCCGAGCCTGGATGATGACAATTCCCAGCACGGTGTCAGTGCCACGGTCCGTGCTGCATCCCAGGGAAATGCCTGTGGGGCCTCCCTTTCATCTCCTGCCTGGCAGCAGATTAAAATTTCATCATTTCAGCGCTGGAGAAGGTTCAGGGGAGGAGTGGGAGCCCTGGGATGGAGAGGGGGGTTCAGCCTCTCTCTGGAGCTGCCTGCACTGAGCTTGGGTGACCCCCAAATCCAGCCATATGTGGCTGGGCTGGAATGAGCAGGATTTGGGCACAGCCCTGCAGGGATGGTTGGGATGGAAGGAGCAGGATTTGGGCACAGCCCTGCAGGGATGGTTGGGATGGAA
>QVAJ01000633.1:122765-147925 GCA_003546035.1 Mixornis gularis | reverse complement strand
AAAAAAAAAAAAAAAAAAAAAAAGAAAAAACCCATTTCTGTGCTGTGCAAAAGACACTTTGAACAATTCAAACAGAACAAACTCCATGCACATGAGTGGGGCTGCAGAACAACCCCAAGCCAGGCTTCAGCTCCGCGGCACAACCTGGCAAATCCCAACAAAAACAGGGCTGGAAATAATACTGATGCGCAAAGTCCCCTTTTGGAGGCGGGCAGGGAGGACTGTCRATGAGCCCAGCCACGGCACATGCAGGATGAGCTTCCAAGCACTGCAGCTGGGGTCTTGTGGATGCCCGACAGCGGGGGGCAGACACAGATGGGTCGCAGGCAGCGAGGCCACGCTGGCTGCCCGGGAGCCCCGGGGCTAAGATGACACAGTCACGGCCGTCAGGGCTCCGTTCCGAGTGTAGTAGAACTTGCTAAATGCCTCTTCAAGTAAACAGGTGAGTCTGCTCTGGTCAGCCTGGGGAGAACGAGGATGGTGAGGGGTAAGCCCCATCCACTCGAAGCTGAGAGTCCCCCAGGGCAGGGACCTGGCTTATTCCTCCTGCCTCCTCCCTCCCAAAAAAGATCTGATGTGGCATAAACCATTGAACTCTGACAAAGGAACACAGGCCTAGAGCCCTGTCTGAGCCCCTGCTTACCTCGCTGATGAACCCAAGCTGGACCAGTTCAGCTGCCAGCTCCTGGATGTTGTCATCTGCAAAGCAAGGAMAGGTGTCAGTTCTTGGTCCAAGCCTGCTGCTGGCCCCAGGTCACCTCAGCAGGGGCAGAAGGGCACTTTCTGGGCTGAAGAAGGTACTTACTGGGCTGCAGGTCACAGCTCAAGTGTCGATTCAACTTGTCTTCCAGTTTCAGCAGCAGCGTCAGCTGCAGGGCAAAGAAAYTCTCATGAGGGATTGCAGTCCTGCAGGCTGCCATGGCAAGCCCAAAGCAACCCTAGAAACACCCCCTGGGATGGGAACCASCCCTCCAGAGCCCCAGGGGGATCCRAAAGAACAGCCACAGAGCCAGTTCCATCCTGAACCTCAGCTGGCAGCACCATCCTGTGCTGGAAGCCAGGACCTGGGGATGGGCCCAGGGGCACAGGACTGGGTCAGGCTCTGGGTCCTGGCAGCTGCAGCAGTGCAGGGTCACCCCAGGCAGCAGCAGCACTGCAGGGTTACCCCAGGCAGCAGCAGCAGCAGCAGCACATCAGAGCCTTGAGCCCTGCACAGCTGCCCCGACCTCCCCCAGCTCAGCCAGAGGTAGAAACTTACGTGGTGCTTCACGCCTTCCTCTACCGACTCGATGTTGCACTGCATCAGCACCACCTGCAACACAGGCACAGACCCCCATCAGCAGCTGCCCCACAGCCCTGCCTGGCAGGGGGAGTGTGGGGAAGAGCCCCCAGCATTTATTTACCTTGCGGGTCTCCACCTCAGCAGGCTCTGGGGTTGGGGTTTTCACTGATGGGGGAGCAATGGGAGATTTCACCACGACCTGCTGGGGCTGCTGGGGTCGTGGCATCCCAAAAGCTGTGAGGGGATAGATTCCATTCCTGCAAGGAAGGGAGCAGCATCTGAAGTTATATACCTTGCCAAAATTTTTCCAGTCTCATACACAATGGAAGGTGTTTTTTTAAAAAAAATCCCTCTTACCTCACATCCTCCAGGAATTTGTCCAGCTCCAGCGCTGGAGATTGTGAGAAGCTGGAAAACAAAATGTCCTGAGATGAGAAATGGTCTCACAATACCATCCACTTGTGTCTCTTGGGATGCAGTTTCAAATCCCCATGTGTCCACAGGCAGGATGGGTGTGGACAGAGGTGTGACAAGCTCTTGTCTTYCCTTAGGGACATATCTATAGGAGCTAAGGATGAGGCAGCAGTTATGGCAGAGCCAGTCTCACAGCCCTCAGAACTGTGCAATGTACAGTTATTTGGAGGGTGGCCCRATGTTCCTGGTGAGCTGTTTCACAAATACCTGCCATACCAGGTCCCTGGTTGCAGCAAACACTTGGAACAGCCAAACCCCTGTCTTAAGGCTGCTCTGAAGCATTCCAGAGATGAGGTATGGACTGCAAAACTGCTGGAAGCCTGACAGGATATCCCCAAGTCCTTTATGGGCTGCATACCTGCCTCAGCTCCAAGACCACTCTCCAGCCCCTCTCACATCCCCAGCAGCTGGGATCATCCCATCCTCTAACACAGCAGTAGTTTTTAACAAAAATTTACAATTTTCTTTTCCAGCAGCTTGGTTTGCATGGCAGTCTAATGAACCAGCCAGAAATGATGCTGACATTTCAAGTCATTGCTGTTTTCTTCTCCTTTTCCAGCACACCTGAGGTGTGGCACTACCAAAAAGTGAGTTCCAGGCTGGCACCCACAGGCAGCCAAGCCCACAGAGACTGACATCCCATGGCTGTAAGGATCTCTCTCACACAGCTTTGGCTGTTCACTTGTTGTCCTCCCTTTTGAAGCCATATCAAAAACATTCCAAAGGGAATTTCGTACTGCTCTTTCCCAGCACTGTGACAACTGGAATGTCAGCTTTTGGAAGGGTCTCTATGGCTCAGAGAGCTGCTTATATGGACAGAGCTGCTCTTCTTTGTCATCTTGGTTACCTTTGTTCAGCAGCCTGAGCATCCCAGAACTCTGGGCTTCCCTGGAAGCACCCTAGGCTCCTCTGGGAATACAGTATTCACATCTTAGTTTCTTCAGCTAATCCCTTGACTAGCCAAGGCTTTGTTATCCAAAATGCAGATCACYTTTTTTGGCACTCTGCTTGCCCCATTACAGTCACTCCCTTAGGGAGCCACCCCTACAGTGTTAGTAGTGCTGTGTGTCACTGCCAGCTGCCTCAACCGCCTTTCCCTGTGCACAGTGTGGAATAACATGTTCCACCAGGAAAACACTGAGGAACCCTTTTCTCTCAAGTGCTGGACTCCCATCTGGCTAGTCTGTGATTGGTCAGAGCACCTCCCAAAACTGTTCAGCCAGGTTTTGCTGGGCACTGCTGCAACTACAGTGTGTTCATTTCATCTGTCCATCTGGGGAACAATTCACTTCACAGAATCTGCTCCCAGGGAACAGGTGAAAGGTCTCCTTCCACCCAGGAAAAACCCTCCTCAGCAGTGTGTGTGCCCAGACAGTGACACCTCCAGCTCCCAAAACTGTTCAGCCAGGGTTTGCTGGGCACTGCTCCAACTACAGTGTGTTCATTTCATCTGTCCATCTGGGGAACAATTCACTTCACAGAATCTGCTCCCAGGGAACAGGTGAAAGGTCTCCTTCCACCCAGGAAAAACCCTCCTCAGCAGTGTGTGTGCCCAGACAGTGACACCTCCAGCTCCCAAAACTGTTCAGCCAGGGTTTGCTGGGCACTGCTCCAACTACAGTGTGTTCATTTCATCTGTCCATCTGGGGAACAATTCACTTCACAGAATCTGCTCCCAGGGAACAGGTGAAAGGTCTCCTTCCACCCAGGAAAAACCCTCCTCAGAAGTGTGTGTGCCCAGACAATGACACCTCCAGCTCCCAGACAGTGGGGAAACACCAACAGTGAGGTGATGGGCAGAGTCCCAGTGCCCACACCAGTGCCCCAGCACTGCTGCCCTGAGCACACCACGGGGACTACTCACATCATCTTGACTCCTTCCCTGTCCTCGTGATTGATCTCTGCCAACACCGCGTTCATATCGAGGTTTTTGGTCATTTCTTCTAAAGCGTTTTCAGGAATCATATCTATTAAAAAAAAAAAGGAAAAAAGAAAAAAAGAGGTAACTTAGAGCAATTGCAGTTCCCCTCCAGCCTTAGAAAAGCAATGAAAAGTGCAGAGGTCTTATGCTCTTGCAGCAGGTTGGGCACCATGTGTYTGACAGCCAGGTGCCTGCAGAGCACCAGGGGATGGTGTGGGGTGTTCCCAGTGCTCCAGCTGACTGGGGTGAGCACTAACAGCTCAGCCAAGGGCTGCAGGGCACTGACCCATGTGGGGATGTGGCTCCCAGTGCTGGAGTCCAGAGCATCCCTTTGGATGAGCTGGGACCTGAGAAAGGGAGTTTGGACCCTGGACAGGGGGTGTGGAGCTGGTCCAGGGGAGTTGGAGACCTTGGCACAGAGCCCAGAAAGACACCGAGTTTGATTTTAATCCATGGGAGAAGCTTCCAACACTGAGAGAGGAATTACAAACCTCAAAGGTGTGAAAGTAGTAGTTTAGTACAGCATGAAATGAAAAATTTTGTAGTTTAAGAATTCTTAGAATAAAAATGAATGGAGGACAAGATGGAGGATTTAGGGTGTTGCCCTAAATCCTTCTTYTTCTTYGTCCTCCATCCTCTGGGGTAGTAATGACACAAAGTASTTCTAAGCTATTGAATTAAAGTAGAAATAACCCTTGTAGTATAGATATCACACATTGGTACAAAATAGTAAWTAGTGGGCMCGTAATTATCTGTRTAAGAACCAAGCAAGGCCCCATCAGTGGCAGTCMCSTCGTGTCCCAGCCGYTGTCCRGACCWCGGCTGKGTGAGGAGMAAAYTSTGAGATACCAAATAATAAACAACACATGAGARCTGAGAACAAGGCCTTGAAGGACTTCACTTCTTTCTGCAACACAACTCAAAGCTTTTAAAGAACTAAAAACTTTTAACAACCTTGAATCTCAAAAAAAAAACAAAGACAAACCCAAGACCCAGGGCTCTGTACTCACGCTGGTGCCCAACGATGCAGTGAGCAGCCAACAGCTTCAGCGAGGGCACCTCGAACAGCGCCTGGTGGAACAGCAGCTCCCGCGCCGTGGGGCGCCTGCCGGGGTCCTGCTCCAGACACTTCTGGATGAACTCCTAGAGACAAAACCTCCRTGAGACAACGAGCAAAGGGCAGCAGAAGGGATTCAGGGACCAGCCCCCCTGGCTCACCCGCTGCAGGGGGTCCTCCAGCAGTTGGATGGCACTGTTGATGGCCTCCTGAGGCACGTAGGATGACTCCCCGTTGCCCTGGATCTCCAGCACTGCCATCTGCAAACAGAGCAGAGCATCAGGCTCCACTGGGAATGGCAGGCTCAAGGAGGCCACTGCCAGGCATGACATCAGCACAGCCAAGCTGTTTGGGGGGTACTTAAGGTCACATTTGGAGAGACAGAGAGAACGGCTGCCTCATTACAACGGTTTCCTCCTAGCACCCCGAGACTGCCAGGGAGCCCTGGGAACCCTGCCAGCAACACCCTGGACAGTAAGTGTCTCCATTTTGAACCCCATGATCCACTGGCCTGTTATTCTGTTTGATAATTCCATAATGAAGCAGTGACTGGATCACTGCCAGGATCTGACAGTGTCCCTTCTGGCTCTGCATGGCAGAACAAGAGCAAGCACACAGCACATCAAGAATGGGCTGCAGCCAACTACACAGACACCAATTCCCAGCTAGGAAAGACTGGAAAATATTGGAATATTGGAAAGACTGGGAATGTCTCTGCGTTCAGCTTAAGTTTTGTTTCCTAAAACATCCCCAAAAAAAAAAATTGCATCTTTCCCCAGTTCTCTTCCTGCTTCACTAATGGAGTATGCAGCACAGGTTGAGGGTTCCTTGTGCTGGCTTTTTGAGACAATTCTGCTCAGAAAATACTCCTAACAACAATTCCCATTACCTGGACTTGGACCTACTGACTGCAAGGACAGAGGGAGCACAAAGGTGCTACAACCAGGTATGTCAGACTCACATCAGCTGCAACCAGAACCTGTATCAGATGGGCACAGGCTGGCCCAGAAAAAGTGACAGGCTACAGCTGTCCCCTGCTCCAAACACCCTGGGCACTGGTCACATACACAGACATTACATAACAATTTGGAGCAGTGACTATTCCCTCCAGCCAGTGAGTCTGACTTCAGGACTGGCCAAGACCTGCTAATTCACAACCCATTAGGAATTTTGGGAAATTTGCAAATTGCTGAACCATTTACTTCTTAGTGAGGCACTTGGGGGAGCCTCCATAGGGATCCCTCCAAGGCAAAGTGCACTTGGCTCTGAGAACAAAACACACTTGTCACCCATGGCCACAGCCTTTCCAGAGCTATCTCTGTCCTCAGATTCATCATCTCTGTCCCACAGTCTGTCCAACACTCACCTCCAGTGCACACATCCCAAAGGAGTAGATGTCCACGGCCGTGGTGACGTTGGCAACTTCTGTAACACAAAACCAGCATTGTTATCAGCTCTGCATGCAGCAGCACCACTCTGCACCAGGCTGGGACAGTCCTGCAGCTTCTCCCTCCTCTGCTACCAAAAAACAGAGGAGCTGAAGCATTTCAGCAGGCAAATGGCTCAGAACTGTTAACGTGGCATCTTTCAGATGCCAAAGAACAGAGGAGCTGAAGCATTTCAGCAGGCAAATAGCTCAGAACTGTTAATGTGGCGTCTTTCAGGTGCCTGGAACTAAGGACAAGGTGCAGGACAGCTTGGAAGCATCAGTAAGGCCAAAAAAAAACCCCCCAGGCTTGCAGCCACAGCATACCTCCATATTCTGGGGCAAAGAAGTGCAGGTTCTTCTGCTCCTCACGACAGGTCTTCACATGGTTGTTAATTGTGTCTGGTGCCACTAGAAGAAAACCAGGAATGCTTAGGATACAGGAAACCATTGCCCATCCCTGATGAAATCCCAGGGAACACCTGCAACTCCAGGCCCTTGGTGCCCAAAGGGGCAGAATGGTGGTGTTAATTTAAGGTGAGAGTCTTCACAGCCTTCATTTGTCACCTGCCCTGACCTGATACACTCCTGCATTGTTTCCTTGGCAGCTTAGCATCACTCTCCAAGGGCAAACCTGGAGGCCACAACTGCTGCCTCCTGGGAAGACAAGGTGGGAACAACTCCCCRTTGAAATGCCTGACTTCCATCAGATCTACAGCATTTGACACAAGGAACTCATTGAGAACAGCAGCCTGAGGAACAGCCAGAGACAGATGCCAAGGTCACTGCAATTGGTCACCACCTCGCAGCTCTGGGAGGATGGACCTTCCAGGCAACTCTTCCATGTTCCAGGAACATGCTGGTGCCACAGCACCCCCAGACAAGAATCAAGCCAAGCTGCTGAAGGAAGGGAGGTGACCACCCAGACAACAGAACCTCCCAGCAGCCAGCACCTCCACAAACTATGGGGAGCTATGGGGAGGAAATAACTCRTAGCCACAAGAACAGTGAGCAGAGCACAAGGATGGACTCCCATGAAAGATAAGCCTTTGGGACAGCCACCTCTGCAGAGACTGCAAACAACTCTCCAAAGCTAAGCAGCTGTCTCTGCCAGGGAGAAACACAGAGGTGGGCAGGGAGCACAGAGCCACCACCCACTTGAAGCTCTACTGTCCCACTGGAATGTGCCTAGTCCCAGAGCCTCAGGCCCATGTCCCATCTGGTCACCCCCCTGGACAATCACAACTGGTCCTCATCTGTACTGCCACAATGTGGGCTGACACAGGACGTGCCAAACCACTCGTATTTTTCCACACCAAAGAGGATTCCCAGCTGACTGACCAGTTCCCAGTTTCAGAGAGATGTTCTCTGGGCTCTGGTCACACAAGAAGGACCCCCATTGGTAACTCAGCTCAGCCTTGCTGCATGGCACATACCCAATGTGAGTGCTGGAAACAGAGCTTGCTCCAACAGCTGGGGGCTTCTTTTCCAACCAACCATCCACAATTGCTTCCTGATCCCTGTGTTAGCTCTGATCCTAGGAGTCCAGCAAGATGCCTTCATTCCTAGTGCTCACCTGTTCCCAGACATCACCAGATCCTCTCACCTTCACATTTGCTGATGTGAAGGTGAGAGGACCCACATCACATCACAAAGCCACATTCTTTGTCTTTCTCCTAAGACCTGTTCTGTTTTCCCAGTGACACTGACTGCTTTAGACAAGTTCTGGCCAGGGCCATGTACCATGACACCAGTTCTCTCTACTGGGAACTCTGCTTCAAAGGATCTCAACACCCTCCACATGACAAGTGGCTTGAAGCCTCCCTCGAGCAGCCAGCAAATGCCTGATCCTCATCAGCACCCAAATGATGAGCTCTGGACTTCTGTTCACCTTCTAATCAGTATTTTGTACTCCTGAGTCAGTTACAACTGGAGTTTTCCCAGTCCTCTGCACTGGACTGGATGTGTTCTTGTGCTACTGCAGCCAACCCCTCAGCCCCAACCCTGTCACCACACATCCATCCAGTGCTGGACTTGGCACATAAAGCACTCGTGGCTTGTCCAGCACACTGGRTTCTCACACCAGGCCTTCTAAAGAGAGTATTTAAGGCTTCAGAGACCCTTCTATTCCAACATCAGATTTATATTGTTGTTTATGGGATCCTGAATGTCTCTGTGCCCAATGCAGGGTACAGGAACTATTATACACGTTTGTGGTACTTGTTAAACCTGCAGCTACTGCAGGCATGTCACAGGGACTCCCTGTGGCAAATTAGACAATCTGGGGATAGAAAATAACTTATTTTTTAATTCTCCTATTTGTTCTGCCTTTCTTATCAGCACAATGCACTGTAAGAGGAAACAGGGACCAAAAACTCAACAACCCAAGTCCTGCCAAATATGAAGCAGAATCAGCCAAGGAAAGTCAACCTCCACATAATGCTGTGATCAGCTTCATTTTCCAGTGCCTTTAAATCGTGTTATGACCACATGTTGGGTGGCAAGAGCCAGTTCACTATCCAGGCCCTCTGTTCTTGGCTCCTGTGCCCATTTAAGGACAGGGATGAGGCAGTAATCAATCACAGAACATATTACCAACAGAAACCTCAGCAGTGATGGCTGGCACCCTTCCATACCAGACAGGCAGGTGGAGTGGGAGTCTAGCCCAGCCTCCATCTAAAGTGTCCTTAGTGAGGTCCAGGCAGCCTTGATAATCAGCTCCTCTGCATCCAGGCCCTACAGACCTGCAGTAGCACCAGCATTTTTGGAAAGAACCAGGTTCACACTGTCTGTGGGACCCTCCAGCTCAGACACATAGAACTGACACAGAGGCAGCTCTGAATTTGCTGCTGTGGGTCAGCCAGGGACCTGTCCCCTCTGGTACTCTGGTCCTTGTGCTTCCTAACTTGCTGAGTCCCACTGGAGTGTTTTTCCATCACTGTTGCAGAGGTTGGCTCTGCAGCTGGGTCTGATCAGCCACACTTGGCAGGGAGTCTGCCTGTTCCAGCCATTTATATCCCAGCTGGTGTGCAGCTCGGCTGAGATGCCAGGCATCACCTCACCCTGTTATTGCAGAGCTGAGGCAGCACAGGGTCAATGACATCAGGCCCCCAAAATCTCCCTATGTGTCTCAGAGCTAAGCAGGGACATCCCTGCCAGACACAGTCCTGCTCTGTGCATCACTGAAAGTACAACATGCTTCTGAGGTCAGCTCTGAAAAACTTCCTGCAGGTGTGTTCAACACAGCAGCACAAGTGCTGTTACAACTGTGACAGGATTTTAGATGGTTAAGACAAGAAATTTTGGGTTTGGTCTGGTCACTGTTGCAGGTCATCTTGATGCATGGGCCACTTAGCACTGACAAGGGTTTGAGAGCTTCACCTGAGCTGGCATTTCAAACCAACSTCCTGACTGTACAAGGTAAGAACACACACCTGAAGTTGTCTCTGACACATGATGTCCTGCCTGACTCACACATGGCTGCCATCTGTCACTTTTACACTTATTTCTGTATTCTCAAACTGGCTCCACACTGCATGATTGGGGATGGATGAAGGCTGAGGACGGCTATTAAATGAGACAAATGATGAAGACCACAAAGGAAAGTCAGATCACCAACAATAACAACGAATGTGTCTTTCTCAGCCACAAGAAGGTGACTACAAGGGGCAGACTACAGGATGCTGTCCCATGGGATTGATGAGTCTGGTGGGCAATTAGCAGAGATGAATTTTAGAAAAAGGTTCAGCCAAATATGGTTTCTAAGCAGGGCAGGTGATAGGAAAAGATATGAAGCCCAGCAGAGGGTAGGACAAGCAACCTGTCACTGACGAGCTGAACTCAACCTGACAACAAAAGCATAAAAAGAGATAATCAGCATTCCTACAGGAACATGCTGTAGCTGGTCAGACTCCTCAAACCCTCAAGAACGTGCAACAAAAGTTGGGCCAGAGTAAGTGGACAGCTTGTGCAACCACTGATTGCTAGCAGTGCCAGCCAAGGAGGCAATGGTGACATTCCTTCCTCCTTGTCCCCAGAGCAGGTTCAGCAGAGTTGCCTGGACACCCACCCCCTGCTCTGGAACATTCTGTGCTGCAGAGGACATTTCCCTCTTGCGTGGTGTCCATGTCACACCCGCCTTCATTCTGCATTCAGAACTTCCTCCTTGTGGGAGGAAGGAGCCTGTCCCACTGTCCTGCCCACRGCCTGAGCTCTGAGCCTTGTCCTGCTCAGGTTCTTCAAGCATGTCAGCATCCTGCAAAGCACAACATGACTCCACTCCTCAGCACAGGGCTCGGTGCTCTGTCCAACAGACAGCAGGAGGAAAAACCAGGTGCCAGTGAGAAGGACCAACAACTGACCTCTAAGACTGTCCCCGTGCTAACCAGCAATGGCACAATTCACTGCTGTACCACAGGGACCCAAAAATTATCGACCTCTGCAGCTATAAAGGGGTGACCACAGGGCCAGGAGAGGTAYGAGGCCACCTTATCATCCCCTGCACTCATTTGCCTCAGACATTTTCACTCCTGCAAAATGGTACAAGACTGCACAAACCCACAGCGTTACACAGTTTGCTTTCTCTGCACACAGTGATGACAAAAGGTTTTTTATTAGGCTGAGCAAGGCCCAGAAAATAAGGAACAAGGAAGCTATCTGGCATAAAAAGAAGCATGCAGCCATTAAACAAGGAGTCAAACAGGAAGCAGTGTCATATTTATGCTGATCACAGAATAAGAGCTCCCCTACAGCCCTCAGATCTGTATCAGGGATTGCAAAATGTTTGCAACGCTGAGTCACCAGAAGCAACAGGATTTTATTGTTTTTAACAGTTGAGTATCATTAGCTAAAGGGGCAAAYAGATGCAGTGTATGAAAAGTTCACTACACACTGTTGCTGGTGCCAGGTAAAGCTCTCCAGGTGTTTACACACGTGTGCACTCCTGCCACATCTACTGACACGACTTCCCAGCAGGAAACCAACTCCTGCTGAAACACTGCCCATGGCTCCCTCCAGAGAAAACACTGCTGGAGCAGGATCAGTGGTACTGGCAGCACAGAGTTAACTGCCCTTCCTTGCTTGTGTTTAAGTGATCTCTTCAGAACTGGCACAAAGGAATTTCTCAAAGCCTTTAGTCAAAGGGCCCTGAAGGGAAGAGACACCTGCAACTGCTGTGCCAAAATGGAATGGGTGAATGAAGACCTGGATGAATACAATCCACATCCCCATACCCATTGGGAAAGTCACATAAAAGCAGACAAAAACCAGAGCTGAACAAAACTGAAGCAGCAATGCCTTCAGTGCAACACAGAAATAAGGCTGACCTCAGAAAATTGATGTTCGGTAACCTGGAACACTAAACAGAAGCATTTAAACCTTTTAAAATAGTTTATTTAACTGAAAAAAAAACAACAACCAGTCTAGATGATCATCATTTTCTGGTGTTTTCATGATGAGGTGAATCACAGCAGCACACAGAGGGTACACTGAGCTAGGGAAGTAAGTACTAGGAGCAAGAGCTGGCTTTTAACCCTTCTGCAAAATAAAAATGAGTTTATTACTATCRCAGCATAGAAGAGGAAAATCTTGGCAACAAGGTCACCAGTTCTTGCCACTAATTTGGACCTTAAAAATCCCACCACTCTCCCCCAGACACACACACYGAACACGTGGTCAGCAGGAGGCAGYTGGAACTTCCAACAYGGACAAAACCCATGGAGTGCCACTCACTCCTGGCTGCTCCTCCTACTTCAAGCTCTGTGCTCACACAAAAACTCCACGGCAGGTCTCTGGAACTGTTTCTGCCACTCCAGTAATCACAGCAGCAGCGACAGCACTGTAGCATTACAATTACAGCATCACAAGTAAAATCAACCTCATGCTATTTAACCCAGTTTGTTCAACAGTTTCTCAAGAACAACCCAAATGAGAAGTGTCTTCACTTGGAGACAGGCTTTTACACTGAGAGTTCCACAGACAACACAGACCCATGGCAGACAAAGCTTTAAAAAAAAAAAAAAAGCCAGTCCCCCTCAAAAAGTAGCCTRGATCCAACCTTAGACTTTCTGAAGCCTTCTAGACAAAAAGATCCACTCAAAACTATTTCCTTGCCCAATCTCATTCCCAGCAGCAGCTGCAGTCACAGACAAACCTCACGAATATCTGCCTCAGTTTTGCCAGGTTTCTAAGGAGCCAAGAATGTTTGGCTTAGTAGAGAATGTGCTTGACTCACACATAAAACTGTGCAGTTAGAAAAACTAAACTACATCAATTCATGTTACATCCCCCTAAATCAATGCCAACATGCCATTTTTACGACAGATTTTTCTATGTCTGATGATTTCAATTATCCATTATTTTCTCTTTAAAGCCACACCTGCCATAGTTGAAAAAATAAGAAAGACAGATCCAAGATATCCTACTAACCTCTTATTTCTACATCACCTCAGGTGTCTGTTAAGAATGTGGAAACCAGCATGACATTTAAAGATCAGGCAACAAAATCCAAGGGAGTGAAGTGATGACTAAAGTAAGATTAGTTATGAAAGCACGTCACTCACAGCCTCATTAGCTCAATGCTCAAAGCAAAACAGGAGCCTTACACCCTAGATTTAGTGTTTTCAAACCCAAATCACTGTTCAAGATCTAAGGCTTAAGCAATCCCCAGCTCTCACACCAACGGTACCTCCTGGGACTGTTGGAACAAGTTCRCAACTAAACATCCAGGACAGCTCAGTATTCCAAGGGATCTGATGCTGTTCCAGCACAGGTGAGGTACCACAGCATCTCCTTATGTCTGCAGAGTGCTGGTTCAGCCTTCTCCTGTCCTTCCAGAACCAGAGCTTTTGGTTCTGCTCACAGGGGTGATTTGATTTTGGAGAAAAGGTTGGCCAGCTCTCAGCCTGACTGCCCTCAGCACGGCTGAGCCCAGGCTCAGTCAGGTTCCCGTTCTGTGGGCTTGTTCCTGGACCACTCTGCCATCCTGCAACCATCCCCAGGGACACCTGCCCTCCTCAGGACTCAGACCCTGACTACACCACCACCCTCTTCAGCTACACCAGATCCCAGACTGAGCCTTCCAGGAGCCTCTGCCCTGCTGGCGATGCAGAGTGCCACAGCACGTCCTCCTGCCARCTCCTGGAAGGCACAGAGCCCATCTGGTCAGGCCCTTGCCCTTTCCACTTCAGCTGATGGTTGGTAGGTTCCCAACTCAGTAGAAACAAAATCTAACCATTGAGAATAACCCTGACAGCAAAAAAAATAAAATACATCATTATTTTAAACGTAAACATGGTGTTCTATGCAATAGGGTTACAAATTGCAGCACTCGAATCCTTCTCTGGCTCCCACCAGCCCAACACCCTCCTCATACGCCCAGATCTCCCCAAACCCAGAGATTTATCTGGGGAAACATCAACAGCCACGCTTACTTCAATCCAGGGACCCATTTGGGGCAGGAAGGTTCTGGCCATCAGGAGCCAGACACATTCACCGAAACATTCATCTTAAAACCAACACATCTAAGGAGTTCAAACTACAAGCAAGCAATTGGATAGCCAAGCACACAGTGGGGGCTAGTCCAGGGCTGGGTCCCAGCCAAGGGYAGCAGAGCAGCAGCAGGGAAGAGCCTAATGGACGTGGGAAGCTCAGCTGGGAAGAGCTCAGAACAAGGCATGGCTTGTTGACATGCAGGAGCCGGCATGCACGGGGCCCGTGGACTAGCACACGCTAAAAACATGGAGAGGGAGAAAAACTAACAACCAGGAGACTTCACAAAGGGGCAGTGCTCCCTCTCTGTAAGGCTCTGGCCAAGAGCACAAGGAACTGTTTGCATCCCAGCACAGAACACGAGCTCTCCCAAGCAGGATGCACCTAAGCCAAACGGTTTTACACACAGCCTTATAGCAAGGGAACACTGTTAAGTAGGTCAGTGTGTATGTCTGTGTGTTACAAATATAGATACACACACATATATATATAAATATATATATACAGATACACACGGAGGTAAAATCATGTACATGACATAAGTGGAGTCACATCACAGGAGCGGAGAAGTTTGCTCACCATTAGCAAATATCCTATGAAAGACTGTTGTAACAGAGCAGCCCGTGAGCGGGAAGTAAAACGAGATAAAGTCAATGAGTTGGTGAACAGCAAAGCACTTACATCCATAGAGACAGCTGGGTCAGAGTCAGGGCACACAGGGACAGGACTGAGCACCGGGCCCTGCCTCCAGCCACCTCTTCAAAAAGAAATCTGCCTAAGGAACATCAGGGTTTCTACCTCAGAACCAGACCGGGCAAGGGAGACAAGGCATCTCTGACCAAGCAAAGATTATGGCTGACTCTGAGACCAAGAAGCTGGAAATTCTGTTCTTCTGTGAGTGCCCTACAGTCCCACCCACCCCATCCCTTCAGCAGAGAATTCCCTTTCTCTACATCCCAGCAGCTTCTGGCCACAGATCTCAGCAGGGCACCCCACGCTCACACACCCGACCACATGATGCCACAGCAGAGCCAACACCCGTAAGAGTCCTGGCCCCATGGCCTGGAATTGAGGGCAGACTCTGAGCAGACACAACTAAATACACACTGAGTCTAAGGTCAGCTGTGGTGCAGACAGGAGAGATGCAGAGCAGCCATGCCTGGAGGCACAAGTGGGAAATGTGCACTGCACTCCACGGAGTTTCCTCTCTGCTCCATCAATGTCTCACTCRGCACATTCAGACACATTGCAATGTCTCAGGGGCACCAGAGGACACTGAGACCCTCCAGCTTGAGGCCTCCCTTCTGCTGGGGCACCCCAAGAGCTGCCCAAAAGGATTTTTAATTCAAACACATCACTTCTTCCCACCTGTGAATGGTTCTGAGGCTGCCRGTGAGAATTCCAGGAATGACTCCCATCAATGCCAACACAAGCAGGTAGCAACACCAGGCACCCTGTCTGTACACCCTGTTCTTCCCACACTCAGAACAGCTGTARCCTGCCTCAGGAACACACCTGGCAGCACATCCCCCTGTCAGACAGCACAGACACCCACAGAGGCACCACTGTGTTGCATGTGGGGTCTGTGAGGAGTACACAGGGCACAACTTATCACAAGGAATGCTTTCATCTGACCACAGCTCCACAAGGCAGGTGGAACATTCCAGTCTCTGAGAATACCACTGGAAAGTTTAAGAGCTGTAAATGTCTTTCCTATCCTCATCACCAGTTCTTCAAAGCTCTCTGCTCATTTGAAACTTATTCTCCTTAAATCTATTAACTCTGCACTTTATGGCACTGGAAAAAAAAAAACAAAAAACAAAACTGAAAGTTAGCGAATGAATGGATTATGGATGGTTTTTGCCTTTAAGCAGTATGCAAAACCTTTCCTCCTTCCCACTCCCTTTCTCTTCCACAGCTGACCCCCAGCACACAGGTTTACACACTGAACAGAAGAACAGTGATCAGTCCAGCCAGTGCACATGCTCCTGCATCTGAGGGAGCAGCAAAGAGCAAAGGGCTGTTCCCACACCTGAACACGTGTCACAGGAACCCYTGTCAGTCATTTCCAGTGTGACACTGCTCTCCTGGCACGTCCTCCCCCAGCAGACAGCAGGATGTCCTGCAGTGCACACCAGCAGCTGCCTCAGCCAGGTTTTTGCCCCACATTCAGCAAGTATTCTCTTTGCCAAAGCCACGGGGGAGAGGAACTTTCGGAGCAGCACCCAGCACAGTAGTGGGGAGAGACAGTACCAAAGCACAGCTCGTAGTGCATTGAATCCTTGTTCCCCATAAATCCACGGAAATTACTGTCCTGCTGCTTTTGAGTAAACACAGGGAAGTGCTCAGATACCAGYCAGCTGTACAGAACAAGGACGGGAAGCAGCAAACATGAGCCTGGCACTGTCAGTGACCCTGGAACGACTGTCATTCCAGGGCCCAAAACTCAAACCCAGCCCRTCTGGCACTGCAAAGGCAGCAGGGAGAAAGGCAAAACCAGCTAGGGAGAAAGGCTGCAAAACCAGCCAGGAAAAAAGACACACAAGCTCCAACACAACCAGCAGTCCAAGGGATGTAGCTTTGCCTTTTCTGGTTGGGTGGGCTYTGCAGGAATAGGAATACATCCCGCAACAATGCCAACTCTAATTCCAGCCTGCACTGCAGCCACAGCTTTCCCATCTGGAGGATTCCTCTTCTGACCACAAGCCCACTTGCACTCACTTTCTTTTTTTATTTAGGGAAGGATCAGAATCTTTTAAATTATTTCACTTCTGAAGGTGAGGTGAGGCAGGCAGCCCAGAGCTGTGGAGCACAAAGGTCTGCTCAGGAACAGCTGCACATGAGCACTGCAGCTGCAGTCACACTCCAGCACATCCTGCAGCTCTAACAGCACAGCCACCCACTTCTCCTGGCATGAGCACACCTATGTGACTGCCAGGTCCCTCCTGCTGCACCTGACAGAAGCAAAGCTTTGTCAAACTGAAGGGAACAAAGGTGTAACTGTGCTGAGGCCACCATTTGTACCCCACAMCTGAAGAGCCACCTTCCTTCTACACAGCCCCTGAACAGCACCACTGGAGTTGCATGCTCCAGTATGACCCAGCATGATCCTGCTGACCTGCAGGATCTCCCTCTGGTGAAAGCCTTRCTCCGTGGGTTTGGTTTTACAGACAGCACTGGCTGCCCTGCAGAAAGATGGCAGCTCCATGATACTTCGAAACTCAACTAAAAAAGGGAATTTCTTGAGTACTCAAGCTTTCCCATCAGTCTGAACTGAATGCCAGGGAGTYTGCCAGCATACAGGTACTAGATGTACTCACTCCTGGAAATCTCTCCCACTTGGACAAAGCCAGGAGAACACAAAAAAGTCTGTGTGATGACATGATGACAACTTGTGCAAAGAGAAAGCCCCCAGGTTTACAGGCAGGTCAGGAGCAGAGTGCTCCTCCTGCCACGACCCTGTYTCCCTGCTACAAGCACAAATCTGCCACCCAGTTCTGGAACAAAACAACAACAAAAGAGTTCTTTGATGGGAAGAAAAGCCACAGGCCTGCAGCTGATGGAGAGGCTATTTTTGGATGACAGGTGATGCAGAGCATCCTTCCCTGCACACTGGCACATCAAAGCAGAACTCACACAGACAACAGCTCCAGGAAAGCACAGACCTATTCCTCAGATCGAGAATACTTGCAGAAGTTGAACAACAGGTAGCAAAGCTGTCCCTTGAAAGGTCATGTCAAGGTGTGACACCATGCATCCTGACTGCAGACAGATTATTTTAGAGACATGGGAATGGCAGGAAAAACCAGAGCATGCAAGGATGCTCTGCACTGCCAGGAACATCACTGCTCACTTATGTAATAAACTGTTTTGGCACAGGGTGGCTGCCCAAGCAGGGCATGTCTGTGCCAAACAGGCCCAGGGCAGCTCAGCAGCCTGAAGGCAGGCCCATGGGAGGGATGCTGGATAAGGATGGCAGGACAAGCTGCTTGCTGCAGTCAGAGTCTGTCCACTTTATTATAAACRTGGGTTGCTACAAGCAGCACTCTTGTGGCTTCATGGACACAGCTCCCCAGGCAGCTCCCAAAGCTCCACAGTGCTGGGAGGAGAACTCTCTGTGTATTAACAGCAAAACCTGCAGAGCACATGAAGCCACAGATGATGTCCCTACAAAACTTCCAAGTTTCAGCATCATTTCCTGTGTCATCCCCTTGAGACAAAAAGCTAAAGAAGAGGCTAAAAGGCAAACAGTATCAGTCTTTCCTGCACCTGACAAGGGTCCAATCATCAATGAATTCTGCTCCCAGTCYCTGGCACGCCTGATGTGGAGGTGGAGCAGCACATGTACACACATGCCTATCATGCCAGGGAACCTGGAAAGGAGTAGATGCCTTTTTCTGTCTGGGAAATCTGTCTGATGGGCAGGGGCACCCCCAGCAAGCATTACCTGACCCGATTTTGATCAGTCCGTTGTGCTGGATGAAGATGGTGTCACAGGTCAGGTTGCCGTGGATGATGGGGGGATCACAGGAGTGGAGGTAGCTGGAGATGCAGAACAGAGCACTGGTCAAGGCCTTGAACCCCTCCCTTCACCCCTCCCTTCCCATGTCAARCAACAGCAGAAGAGAACAGGAGAGCCAAAGGCACATGCCAGGGGTTTACAGTAGCTGGGAGATACAATTCAGTGACKGTACATCAGCCTCTAGCTGAGAACGAGGAACAAATAGGAATTGTCTCTAATARATCTCCAGAACATGGGCAGGGGAACAGAAAGATTTCTCCTATCAGCTCCCAAGAAACTCAGGGTGCCAGAGGTAAAGACACAATTTCATCCAACACAGTACTGCTGAATGGATTCTAAAAGTGTTACAATTTTATACCAAAAATGCCAGAGCCTTACTCTGTCCCTACTCAAAGGGGACCAAAGAGGCACTTAATGCTACACACACCCAACTGGGCATGTTTGCCAGCAGGCACAATAAAGCTTTTCAGTGCTGGGTCCCAGGTACACTCTGGTTTTGTATCTCACTCTGCTTGGGTTTATGTTAGCAGCTAGCACAAACGAGGACAATCAGCTCCCAGGAGTTTATTAGAACCCAAACTATTCACAAATAGCTGTAATTTAGCCAAGAGTTTTCTCTATGGAGTGCAAGCCACGCTCTGTCATCCAGGCTAGTATTTTTCTAAGGTTCTAATTAGCTACAAACCAACTCTAGTTCAGGTGGAAAAGAGTTTTTAAAACCCAAAACACATTCTACTCAGCTATATTGCACTAAGATGGCTGCAGAAGAGCTGCATCATCAAGAAATGTACACACACATYTAACAACACCACGCCTCAATATCCATGGATCCACTGCCTGGACAGGGTTGCAGCCTGCCAATGCTATGGAAGTTTTTCTCAGTCCTCTCACATTTGATTTCCCTGTCACTTTTGCAACATCCTCCTGCCTATGGACAAACCTGTTCATAAAGCTGGACACTCTGGAGAGCTCCCTAACACTTAACTGCCACGTTCACTGGCACATCAGTCCCAATTCTGGGATCCCAAGGTCAGCACCCCACGCACCTGAGAGCAGAGAGGATCTGGGTACACCACCGCTTCCATGCCTGCAGACACARGGGGAAAAGGATAAAAAATCATCCACAAAGAGCTAATGTGTAGTTCTGTGATTCACAGCCCWCTAGAAGGAAGCAATATATGCTCCAGCTCTTACTCAGTGCAGGTGTAAAGAGTCAGTACTCTTATGGTCAGCTTGTTTCTACATATTCCCATGGAGGAACACTGTCCTCCAGAGTCTTCCCCCTTTCCTGTGAGGGCCCCTGGGGAGGGACATGCCTGTCACACCACACCTAAGAAGCTGCAGACTGCTGGCAGTAAAGCAACCAGCACACAACTGCTGCCCCAGAGACACAGGGGAACTGCAGCAATGTGTTATCACCAGTTCTCATTGGGATCCTTTGCTGAAAGGGCTTCCCAGGGGCTGATAGCTCAATAATTGTTTAAATTATGGTCAGACAGGAAAAAGAAGTTACCTTTTCATTCATAGTTTTGTGGTTTTTCTTTGTCTTCTTCAGGAACTGTTTCAAGCTCCCTGATGACATATATTCAGTAATGAAGATCACCTGTGGGGCAGCATGACACATTACCCTCCACCTTGCTAATTACCTATCAACACACAATGAGAACCCAACAGCCTGATGGCTACACTTACCCTGGCCTTGTTCTCTTTCACATCAGCCCAGTATTTGTGGAACTTCACGATGTTGAGATGATCCAGCTGAATTAAGTTGTCAAACACTGCTTTAACCTTTTCCTTAATATCAGAAAGAAAAAGACACATCACATCAGAGACCACACCAACCTATATCCTTCTTTCTTCTTGGGTCTTGGTCCCCTCAAACACCAACGTGTAAGTCAAGCCCCTATGCTAAGAACAGACAGCATCCCATTTTCTTCTGCAGAGTGTGGTTTGATTGCCAARTCTAAATGAACACAAGGGCTCATGGAAACAGCACAACAGTTTTCCAGGACATTTCCTATACAGGCCAAATTTGCTACATTTGGACAGCACAGCACTCCAAACCCAGCCAATAATCCACACAAAAAGTCCCCAGTATCCATAATCCCACCCCAGGGCAAGGTATGTTTCTCACATCCTGTTGGGAAACACGTCAAACTTACTTCCTGAAGCTTAAAGTTCTTCCGCTCAGAAAAYTGAACTTCATTCCAAACAACTTCCACACCTTCCTCCGTATCCATGGCCAGGTAGGCACTGTCAATCCCCGGGACATTGCGCTGGTTCACCTGCAGGGAAGGGTGGAGACACCTGTGAGCTCTAAGCCAGCAAGACCAGATCACTGCCACGCAGCACTCGTCGGAAAATTAAGAACTCTGCTCATTAACTTTTAATTAAATGAGAATTCCAGGACGGGATTTGCACATGTATCTTGGAGCAGTGCATAGCCAAAACACGAGTCACTGTAGTTAATATGAGCAGCAATTCCTGAGCATACAGGTGGGAAAATCTCTTGTGCACAAATGCTGTGCTGTAGCAAAACTGCCTTCTGTCAACAATATATTACATTTTTGTGGTTCAGGACACCTGTAGTTCATTCCACCACAGAAAAAAAACCAACAAAACACTCCAACAATACAAAAGGGATACAGAAATGTCTCAAGAACCCAGATATAACTTTGTGGAGGAATCCTCTGAAAGATGATGACACCTGAAACTCAGAGGTGGGAACCAACGACACAAGGGAAACCACAAGGGAAACTACGACAGTAATTTCTTCAGGTGATAATTGTAAACATTGACCCAGCACAAGTACATCCACACCGAATATTAAAGACACAGATGAGCACTCAGAAAGCAGCGAGGTAAGGGGAGGGGATTGAGAGTTTAGAGCCCAGCACCAGAATGGCAAGGGCTGTGGGAGGATGTAAGGATGGAAGACATACAGAGATCAGAGGTGAACCCTGCTCCTAGCAGCAGAGTATTCCATAACATTGTTTTTGTTCAAATATGTAGCAGCATTCAAAGATGAACACGGTCTCTTTCATCCAACATCCATGGCTTTTTCTGTAATGCCTTTGCCAGGCAATTTCACAGGCACACAGCAGTCACAGTGAACATCCCACTGCTTCAGGCAATGTGCAGTGATAGAACTGGATTCAAAGCACTTGGAGAGGACAGGAAGGTAGAATTCCCCTTTTAATTGTCAACTGGCAATCATTACTGCTCCCATCTGCTGAGCACACACCAAGAATCACTTTAGAGATCCACAGGATAACCTGAGTTGGAAGAGACTCACAAAGGATCACAGAAGTCCAGCTTCTGGCTCTGCACAGGAAAACCCCAAGAATCCCACCCTGTGTCTAAGAKCATWGTCCAAACACTCCTTGAACTCAGACAGGGTTGGTGCTGATTACCAGGCTTGGCTGCTTTCAGCTGATCCAATTTTTCCCCTAAGGTAACTGTTAACACAGATCTGCCTGGCAATTCCAGACTCATCTCTTATCACCTCCAAAACCTGGCCATTTCACAGCTCCTCCTTCTCATATTGTGTCACCTTCTCTTCCCTCACTAGGGACCCCATCAGCATCCTATTGCTGGAAACTTCTCATCTTATATAAGAGCTCCCTCAAAAATCCCTTCTCCCTTGGCAGCCACTTTCACATGATCAGATTTACCTGATTTCATCATTCCAGCTGAGTTACTGTATCCCATTCTRCTCCTTCTGTAGCCTGACAACACAGAGTGACAGGCCACCAGTACAGGTGGGATTTTTTATGATCTCCCAAGGGAATCTGAACAGGTTCCAGGACATTTAATACCCTGGCACTGCAGGGGACACGCTGCAGTGACAAATGATGCCAAGCACAGTAAAACCCAAGTGATACAAACYTCTCTGGCAATGCAGAAACCAAGATGGGTATGACACAAGCAGCTGGCTGCAAGGTGTGGCACAGGCAGGAATAAAGGGTACAGGCCATAATTACATAAGGAGAGCCTGAGCTACAGAGGACAGCTGTGGAAAATCACCACAGGAGGTGACAGCCAAGGATGAACCACCCCACTTCCTTCCACTGCATAACTGAGGGGTGAATGGACTGAGATTTGGGTTAGGAAGATGTTCATATTGATCTTAAAAACTCAATTTTATATATATATATATATATAAAAATACAAAAATAAATAAATAAATAAATAAATAAATAAATATATATATATATATATATATATATATACATACTGATACCAACAGGCCAGGCCTGTCATGTTTCATCATTAAAGAAATAAAGGAAGGAATAAAAATAATTAAGGATAGAACATTTATTCCTTCAAATTTTAGAATAAGCGATATCTTAGGGGATGACAGCAGCATAAAGTCACCCAGTACAATTACCAAAGCTGAACGGCAAAAAGGCTTTAAATTCAGGAAAGTTTAAAGAAGCCCAAGGCAGCAGAAAGGCAGATATGTGTGAGCAGTGCAAGGACAAGGTAACAGCCACCACACTGACACCCAGTGCCCCTGWATCCCTTTGGATCCTCTTTCCTTATCCCACTTGCTGCCTGTTCACAGAAACATCGAGATTGGAAAAGACATCTAAATAAATCATGGAGTCCAACAGTTAAAGGCCCTCTACTGAAAGGCCTCCAGCTTTACTGGATTAAGTCCTCAAGCACTAGCAGCTACTGAAAACCTGCCTCRATAATGCAGCTGGGACTGTGGACTCATCTCCCACTCCTGGCCAAGCTCCCCAAGCATGAATGATTTCCATGACTCACGGGCAATATTCCAGAGCACCAGATATGACTCAAGACACCAAACCCAGTGACATCACCGGCTGCAATTCTGTCTCTCGGGAGATTAGACAGATTGGGGAGAAGAGTAAAAGGATAAAAATGCAGACAGACAACTGAAAGGCAACAGCAGATCCCTCCTGCTTGCCAAATCCCTACTGCACATCCCTTTCCATGCTCAGCAAAGCAGAATCCTAAACCCTCATGAAAGCACTGAGATAATGTATGGCCCTGGTGTTTGTCCCAGACAGCCCCCAGACCAGGCAGCTTTTACACTCTGAGGGAGGAAGTGACCTGAGCCCAGCTTAGCCTGAATTTCTGCAGCACAGCAGAGGAAGCAGCTCCACACTACAGAGTCCACGTAAGCAGGAGACAAGGAAACTCACAAAGAATTTCAAGTGAATTACTTAAAGGAGTATGAGTGGAGTGGCACAACAGCTCTGAGGGAAAAAAAGTCTGGAAGCTAAATTTCCCTTTGGAAGGTTATTCCATTGCCCAATGCATTTTTTTTTTTCTATAGCTCTCAAACATCTGTGTATCTGTTGCTGAAAGAACACAGACTTTTGGGGAGACATTCTGCAGTTCACATGATCTGTCCACTAAACAAAGAATAAAAACAGCCTAAATCACAAGTGACAGTGATGATTTACACCCTAGGAAAAAAAAAGGTATAAAAACAGGGGAAAAGTCCACAATAACTAGAATATAGTACAGAATGGACTTGCACATTGAAAAAGAGCTGGAGAGTGGCAGCACATCAGGCCAGACCTTCACAAGAAGCCCCAGATCTGGTTCAGAGTAGCATGAACATGTTAACCAGCTTGGCCACTTGTTTAAGCCAGAGAAAGGTGAAAGCTCTGCCCAACCACCTGGCAGATGGTTGGGACTAGAGATAAGAGACCCCCAGAGCCAGCAGCTGGGCCATGAGAAACTCAACTTTTGCTTGAGCTGTGGGGAAACAAAAAGCAGCAAATTTACCAACAGAAACTGAATAAAAAGGGCTCTCTGGGAATCTGAGGCTAGTCCAGAATTTAAAACAATAAAGAATGCCAGGTCCACTGCAGACACAGGGAAAAGAAATGCAACAAAGCAAAGAAACAATTCTACTTCTACTGTTTTAATTAAACTGACACATTGGCCTTGGCAATTAGTCATGGTAGTAAAATGTTTGAAAGGTTTTAATCCAACAAGAAAATGAAAATAACCAGTGCAATTTAACAGCAGCAAGGAAAAGAAAGTATTGATTATTACCATGGCTGTACAGACCACCTCATGCAGCAACTAAACTGTGTGGAAAAGACAATCTGACCATTAGAAATATAATATTTGGTTCTTCCACACATGCTGCAACAAGTAACAAGACCAAACACATCAGCAAGACAAGAAGTTAGTCTCTTAACTCAAGGGACACATCTGGGCTATTTAAAAACAGGGTTAAAATCCCWCCATGTGCTGAAGTTCTCCCTCACTGCAGCAGCTCGGGAGATGCTGTGCTGAGACCCAAGGCAAGAGGTGACACATCCTTGTGGCCCTGTCACCTCCCGTGGGTCCTGCTCACAGCTGAGCCCCACTGGGAGGCAGGACACCCTGCATGGAGCCCAGGGCCCTCCTGCCAGCCACAGCTGCATCTGCTCCACAGGAAAGCAGCAAGTTTTGAACCACCCCACGGTGTCACACTGCCCATGTCACACCACCATTCTACAGGCTGTCACTTCATGGTCACCCAGCCTCTCCAAAAGCACTCTGACAATTCTGGCTAAACAACGCACTGCAGGACACACCTGACTACAAATTCCCACCAGGTAACTCTCCAGGCAGCAGATCAGCAGTTTATAAAAACACAAAAGTCTGACAGGAGTCAAGATACTTTGAAAAGAAGCAGCACTTTTCTGGATACAGTCAACGAGATTGGAAAAGCACTCCCAGATCATCGAGTCCAGCCACTCCCCCAGCACTATCAAGGCCACCACTAACCCATGTCACAAAGTGCCACATCCATACAGCTTTTAAACTCCTCCAGGGATGGGGAMTGCACCCCAGCCCTGGCCAGCCTGTGCCAAGGCTGAACAAATCTTCAAGGAAAGAATTTTCCCTGAGTGGCACATCTTGAAGCCATTTCCCCTTGTCCTGTCCCTGCTCCCTGGGAGCAGAGCCTGACCCTCCCTGGATGTCCCCTCCTGGCAGGGAGTTGTGCAGAGCCAC
>QVAJ01000633.1:89687-107475 GCA_003546035.1 Mixornis gularis | reverse complement strand
AAACTTTGGGCTGTGATCTAGTTCTCTGTGTGTGTAAACTTTGGGATATTGCTGGCAGCGTGGACACATCCAGATGTCTGAGATTGCTGTCCTGGAGTAATCACAGTGCTTTGGGGCAACTGTAGCACCTTTGAGATGAAGCACAGAAAAGATCACATTGTTGAACATGTCACAGGATACATGTTCTTCCTGACCACCAGGGTGTGGGATGTGTCAGGCGGTGAGGTGAGGGGTGAAGGCTGGATTTGGAGGAATGCCAGGAGGTTMACTGGGCAGGGGAAAGGTTTAGGAGAAAGGTTCAGCCTGCCCATCAGTTCCAGGTTCTGCCTTGCTAGAGCCAAGGTGGGTTTGCTTGTCCATAGGGGAAGGATTTCAGGCATTTGGCTGTAAAATCACAGAGGTGTCTTTCTCAGAGCTGGCTGTTCCACCTTCTGGAGAGAAGGTCTGTGCACTGGACATGGCTCGTGTTGCTGACCCTTGTGCTTCGTCCAGGGAAGGGTCTGGAGCAAAAGTCTAATGAGGAGTGGCTGAGGGAGGTGGGGAAGGTTCACCCTGGAGAAAAAGTGGATCTGGGGGACCTTCTCACTCTCTGCAACTCCTTGACAGGAGGGTGCAGCTGGGTGAGGGTCACGCTTGTCTCCCAGGAAACAACGGATGGGAGAAGAGGAAACAGTCTCAAGCTGTGCCAGGGCAGGTTCAGGTTGACTATTGTGAGCAATTTCTTGATGGAAAGGTTTGTCCAGCCYTGGCACAGGCTCCATTCCTAGAGGGATTTAAAAGCARTGTGGATGTGGCACTTGGGGGCATGGGACAGCACTTTGGGTTGGCAGTGCTGGGGCAATGGCTGGGCTCAGTGGTCTCAGAGGGCTTTTCCAACCTAAATAAATTTGTGTTTCTATGATTTTCTGTGTGTCTAATGCAATCCCTGTCATTCCAGAGCTTTTCTCTCTCTTTCAGGATGCCCACAACTGCATTCCTGAGCTGGACAGTGAAACAGCCATGTTCTCTGTCTACGATGGACACGGAGGTAACTGCACCTGCTTTGCTCTGTCCTGTCCCTCAGTGTGACCCCTCTGGGCTGTCTGTGGCTGCTGGGACATCCATCTGTTGTTAGGAATTCTGCTCCTTGATGGGAAGCATTTTCTTTGCTAGATACCATCAATGGAAGTTCTGAACCTCTCAGGGGTCCTGGAGGGAAGGTCAGGGTTTGATCTGAAATTGAAATCAGATTTGTATTCCATCTTTTATACCTTTTGAGAACGGCCCTTTTTCTGGTGGATAAGCTGGGCAGGAGAGTCACAGAAGAAAAAGTGGTAAGAAAAATTCACCTGAGATGAACTCCAGGCAGTGTGTTTAGTGGTTGCCCAAGGAAAGAGTGAAAATCAAAACAGGCAGATCCATTCCCTGTAAGAGTTCCTTAAACTGGAGATTGCAGCCATCCAGGGGACGTGCTGCAGTCTTCTGGATGAACTAACTCTTCACAAATTTGTCTAATTGCATTTTAAGAAGGCTTCTGTGTTTGGTGATTGTTTGCACTGTGCGTTTTGCATAGAATCATTATTTGAAAAAGATATGGTTAAATCTGCTGCCTGATAATTGCACTGCAGTATCCATGRCACAAGGAATGAGTGAATAATCACTCTGGTAGTACTTTTCACTTTTACTGGTTTGGACTCCATGTCTTTTTTTGCCAGTCAGAGRAGTCCTAGGCTTGTCTCTGCTTGTATGACTGAATATTGCTATTAAATTTATTGCTGATATTATTACAGAATTTCTTCTGCCAATATAAGAGCTCAAGATCCTGCTGTTATATCTTGCAAAGTATTTTAATTTTGATCATCCTGAGCRATCCATCATGTTTACTGACCTCTTTTCCTGCTAATTTAGGCAGATGTTGAACAACTTAGCTTTTTAAGCCATCCTCCATTCCGAAAACTGCTCCTATTTAACCTCCCTGCWTTTCTTGTGGCACCTTAGTAGAGAAAACATTTGATGATTTATTTGAAAACTCTTTGAAAATCTCTGTGCAGTAAATGAACTAAACTGCCTGTTTCTTCCCGTTCATTGGCTCTATAACASAGTGTCCAGTTTGTGGCTGTCACTGCCAAAGGTGTCATCTCAGTCTGAGGAATGTATTTCATGTCCTGAAGCTCTTTTTTCCCTGAACTTCCTCTTAGAGTGTGCAGAGACCCATGTGGAGCAGTCACTGATATCCTGAGGGTCTCTCTGAGAACATGGGGGTGATGGGTTGGTGCAGAGAGGCAGAGAATGACAAGGAAAAGGGATGTAGGGATCAGGAGCTCCTCACCTCAGAAACTGCTTGTGTGCATCAGGCAAAAAAAATAAAAGATAGGGAGCATCTACCAGAAATGGGTCAGGAATGAATAGTATCAAACCATCTGTTCTCCTCTGAGCTCAGAGTGTTGGTTTCTCAGCTGCCAAGGTCTTATTCCACGTGTTGGGTTTTAGAGAGACTTTGGACACTTGTGACATTCCTGTCAGTATAGGACATTAAATGTTGTGTTTGGGGTTCTTAAATACAACAGGGAAGATTCAAGACAGGCATTAGGGAAAGGSATGGAAGAGCAAAGCGCTGGCGTGAGTTTCTAACTCATATTTTRGATTTCTAGTGATTGAATCTCTGCAGCTCTTCCCAGACAAACCATATCAGGAAGGATATGAATATAGCTGAATCTGACTTACAAGAACAGCTTTTGCCCATCCCCTACCATTGTGGGATTTTATTGATGCATCAGTTCTTCAGTTTGAAGCAATTTCTCAGGTCTCTCCCTTGTAAGAGTAAGTTTTTGGGTGGGAGCCTGGCTAAGCTTTATTAGCTGACGGTGCAAAAACTGAATTTAGCTTCTCTTACACACCTTGCTCATCTCTCAGCCTGAAACTCTCCAGTAAACTTCCTGCTCCAGATAGGTTGGGAAAAGTTTTTTATTACTGTGTTATTTGGAAAAGGGTGAGTTTGGAGGTTTTTTTACACATTGGCATTTACAATTTCATTCATCAGATTTTCTCTTGTGTTTCCCTCTTGTGGACAAGCCTTCCAGTGTTTGAAAGATGCKGCTGGGCCAGTTTTTTGCCTTCCCCAGCTTCTTTTTAATGTGCTCTGGCCTCCCTGCCCCTCCAGGAGGATGACTTCTGGGCATTCTGCCCCTTGAGTGGGGTCAGGGAGTGTTTGATCAGTCTCTATTCCTGTCTACTTGTGCTTTAGCCTTTCTTTTAATAACATGTCTTCATCAACACATATCTTGCATTGCTCATCTGTCTTGAGGTTTATTTCTCTCTCTTGGCTATTTCCCTTTTCACTATTTAAAAGAAATTATTATTACTGTTGTAAACTTCTCTCGACTCAAGGTTTTCCTGCCTTTTACTCTTCCAATCCATTCCTCAGTTCCACGAGAGGTGGRCGAGTGGCTGGGTGTGGTGCTTAGCTGGGGTTAAACCACMACAGCCCTTTCTGGAAGGGTTGGAGCTGGTAATGGATGCACCAGAGCATGTCAGAGGGGATTTGGATCTGTTAACAGGTCACAGTGCTGGTTCAGGTGTTCCCAAGATCACTTGACCCACAGAATACTCTTTTTTTTGTGCTGTCCCTGTTAGAGGCTGGTGTTGGGTCCTGCTCTTTGCAGGCTCTGCAGTGATTAGTGATTTGACTGAGAGATCTGTTATTCAAACACTCACCTTGAGCCTCATCTGGCATTTGGGCTCTGCACTGAGGCCATCACTATCCTTCACRTTCCATCTCATGGAGACAACTAACAATTTTTCACCTTCCTCCAAGAGGTTTTTTTTTGAGAAAACACAGAGTTTTTTCAAGGCCAAGGCCTCACAACCCTCACAGGCAAGACATTCTTCCTRATATCCCATTTRACACTGCCYTCTGTCAGTGTGGAGCCATTCCCCCTTGTCCTGTCACTCCAGGCCCTTGTCMGAGGTCCTCTCCAGTGTTCCCAGGTCAGACCCAGTCTCTTTTTTCCCTGGATCTGTACTGTGGAATGCTTTGCAGCACTGTGCAGCAGCAGCCATTTTGCTGTTTCTGTTCTCTGTCAGTGGCCAGATCCCTTCTCTGCAGGWACATTGGAAAAGTCCTTTGTCTGTCCTCCCAAATCTCCCCACTTCTCTGCTTCCCACTGTGTTCCCTTTGCTGAACTCACAAAGAGCTGGCTGGTGCTCTCCTCTCACTCCCCTTGCTCCCCATTCCTTCACAGAGCTTTGCTCCTGCCTGCACAACTCTGTGTCACACCCAGCTGCCTGCACAGTCTCTGCTGGGCTCAGAGAAGGGCAGGGAAGTTGGGGTGTGCAGCAGGAAGATCAGGAGTTGTGTGGCTGGTCCCTCCTGCGTGAAAACAGTCCTGTATCCCAAAGGAAAGGAGCCCCTGTGGCTCTGGTTGTACCTACAGGCACAGGAAAGCCCCTGGTGCAGGGCCCACCCACACTGCTACTCCTTTGTGCTGTGACAGGGAATGACTGGTCCAGCACAGCCTCAAGATGTTCCTGGACCCTGCAGTGGGACCTGCCTGCAGCTTGCCCTGCTCCTCTCCCTCTTTCTGTGCAGTCATTTCATTTGTTTCTCAGTTTCTGCCTCTGATTTTTTCTTCTTTGTGAGGTGTGAGCCACGTTCCTGTGTCCTACACTGCTCTTTGCTCAGATAAAAACCTCAGTGACTAGTCTGRTCTCTTAAAACTCACACTGCTCTTTCTTGCCCTGTTCAAGATAAACTACAGAAATTCATCATCCCTCAATGTTTACTCTTCCTTCTCTCTTAATAGCACCTTCAGGATCTAAACAAATGCCTCCCATGCCCTGTCCCATACCTGACACCTTTACTTACCAAGCTGGGGGAGTTTCTGGCTTTTAGAAATCTCTCAGCTGCTCTAGGATGAGGACTTGACCTGTCTGTCAGTACTGGTTATCCCCTGTGCTCTCAGCACAATATTTTGGCTGCTGTTGATCTTGCTGTGCTCTTTCCTGTACCAAGTGACTGCCCTGTCTCCTGAGAGGTTCATCTCAGTCTCTGGGATCTCATTGCCCTTGGTCTGGAGCACACACCAGAAGGCAGAACACTTTCTGTGTGCTCACTGCATGTTGGTGATGCTCCAACAGAACCTACAGTGAGCAAAAGCTTCCCTTTCCTTCTGCTTTCACTGACATGAGAAATTATTAAAGATTTCCAGGTAGGCTGGACCTAAAGAGTCGGCCTAAATGTCACTGTGGGCCTAAGATCCCTCTCAGGAAGTTCACAGCATTGGCCAAATCTGGTGGTTTGGAGCTCTGAGGTTTGCCAGGGCCATCTGCACATCCTACTGGGAAGGTGTGAGCAGGATCCCCTCACTTAGCTGCTGTGTCACTGTTCTGTGTCTGGAGCAGCTCTGGCTTGTGTCCCAGGATTATTGACCTCAGGAATTCAGTTGYTCAAGACCAGGTTCTGTCTGGAAGGATCAGCCTCTTGAAATAGTTTCTTTTTTTTTCCAGGAGAAGAAGTTGCCCTGTACTGTGCCAAGTACCTCCCTGAGATCATCAAAGACCAGAAGGCCTACAAGGAAGGCAAATTGCAAAAGGTGAGGAGCCAACTCTGCCCTGGACTGAGTAAGTGACAACACAGAGGAAAGCCCTTGTGTCARTACCCAGGTGGGTGTTAGTTGTCCAGAGAGGTGATGGAGTCTCCATTCTTGGAGCTGTCCAGAACATGGATAATCCTGGGCAGCTGACTCTGGGTGTCCCTGCTGGGGCAGGAGAAGCCTGTACATCCCTGCCAGCTGCAGCCATGCTGTGATTAGTTACAGAGTGCAGGCTGGAGGAGACTGGATTGCACAGRCAGGCATCCTCTGGGGAAAGGGCAGCTGCCCACTCACGTCTGTGYTCACACACAGGCCCTGGAAGATGCATTCTTGGCCATTGATGCCAAGCTCACCACAGAGGAGGTGATTAAGGAGCTCTCCCAAATGGCTGGGCGGCCGCAGGACGATGAAGATGAGAAGGAGAAAGTTGCTGATGAAGATGATGGTAAGTCAGATGCCACTGAACAGACAAGGCTGCAGCTCCAGGACAGGGATGTAGAGCAGCAGGGTCAAGTCTCCTTAGGCACAAGGTTYTCTTTCCCAGTTTCTCAGTTAAATTTTGGCTGAGTTGAGCCATTGCCCCTTAGCATTGTCCATGGCTTTGGRCTGGTGCTAGGGGAACCCTTATTCATTTGTGAGCTTAATGCTATGGATGACAAAACAGCCTGTCACCATTTTCTRCAGAGCTTCCTCCATGGGTTACAGRATTCCAGGATATGTCAGGAACTCTGAGCTGGGCTCAGCTGTGRAAGGGAAATGATGTGATGTGCAGTGCTTAGCTCTCCCTGGCTGGTGGCAGCCACCATCTTGCAGACAGGATCGAAGCAGATCCTGGTCTCTTCAGCAATTCTTCCCACAAAGAAGCAACTGTTCCACCAGCAAGTGCTGCCAGCCCAGGAGGTGTTCCCTGGGCTGGAATCCTGTGCTGCTTTCACCGAGTACCTTGTGACCAGCCTTGAGGCAGATGCAAGGTGATCCTGTCACCTTGAACAATATGCTGAATTTGTTGTTTCTTTTTCTCCAACTGACAGGGATGAAGTGRGTGGGTGRTTGGTTGGGTTTTCTTTTCTTTTTGTTCTGYATTTTCAGGAGCATGTGGGCTATCTGTATTTGTATTCCTTTTGGGATTAAATAACAAAGCAAATTACGTTCAAAGGGATGTCAGTAGGGGAGCAGTGGTCTTTGGCCTATGGTCAYTGGGGAAAGTCATCCCACTTTGTCTAGTCCCACTTGTGAGATGGCCAAAGCTGTCCTCTCACCTGTTGTCCTGTCCAAATGACAGCTGGTGGGGATCCCTGGGGTGTTTCAAGCCCGTGGAGCAGCTGTTCTCTTGTTCCCAGCTGCAGCATGAATGACCAAACCTGCACATGGAAATGGTGCATCTGCTTCCCTGCAGCTCCCAAGGAGGCTCTTCCCCCCTGGCCACACACCTGGTGTGAGCACTGTGCTACCACCAGCCCTTATGCTGATGTGAACACTCTGTGGTGCTGTCAGTCAGCCAGGGAGCACTGGGTGTGGGGCAGTGGGGACACCAGTGGGGACACAGGCTGTGCTGTGGTCAGAACTGTGGCCTTGCTGTCCCCATCCTGCTCACCTGCAGCATCTGGGAGCTGTGGGAGGGCACAGGCCTGGCTGTGTGCTCAGAGCCAGCGTGGGGAGCCCTGCTGGAACTCTACCAGCAGCAGCCTCAGCTGGGGCAGCTCACCACAGGCCCCAATGTGGTGGGTGTCCTGCTCTCTCACCCTYTCTGTCCTTGTCCCCTCCCTCTTCCCCCTGCAGTGGATAATGAGGAAGCTGCTCTTCTGCACGAAGAAGCCACAATGACCATCGAGGAGCTGCTCACACGTTACGGACAAAACTGCACCAAGAACCTCAAAGCCAAGTCTGTAGCTGCAGCTGGGGATAACGCTGTGGAGGGGACAGGCAAGCAGCATGATGGGGAGTCAAATATGAATGGAGAGGCTGAGCCGGGGGAGCTTCCCGACCACAAGGAGAGGAAGAACGGGAAGCCAGACGAAGAAATCACGGGTATTTCCTCCACCTCAGACAAAGCCAGCGCTGGAGGCAACAGCCCTGCTCTGCAGAAGCCTGAACTAGGCAAAGGTGACGAGGCCGTCACCTCTTCTACTGGGGAGGCCGGGCCCTCCTGCTCCTCCACGGGAAAGCCCCAGCGCACAACCAAATCCAAATTTTTTGAGGACAGTGAGGATGAGTCAGATGAGGTTGAGGAAGAGGAGGAAGACAGTGAGGTAGGAAACAGCACCGGAACAGAGTGGCCTTCTGGCTGGGCAGAATGCATTGTTTATGGTGGTACTTGAGACAAGCCTCTTCTGGCTCATCCTAGGTGTGTTCCTAGGAGCAGGTGTTTCAGGCTGATCCTTTTGAGGCCATCCCATGGGAATGTTTGGGATTGTTGAGCTAAGGACACACCCTCATCCTGCAGCGGCCATAGCTGATAGCCCTTGGTCCTGCTGCATGCACCATCCCTTCATCCACTGTGCTCTAGTGACACCAGCTGCTCTGGCTGTAGCCATCACGTGTAGGGGACACGTGGCAGGTCACCTCACACCTCTGGGGGGACTGACCATTGGTCCCCAGGATGGAGGGGACAGCAGGGGGACTGCACCAAGTGTCCCGTGTGACTCCTGTGGTATCTCTCCTCTCTTGTAGGAATGCAGCGAGGATGAGGACGGTTACAGCAGTGAAGAGGCAGAGAATGAAGATGATGAAGATGACACCGAAGAAGCAGAGGAGGATGAGGATGAAGAGGAGGAAATGTTGTTACCGGGCATGGAGGGGAAAGAGGAGGTGCACAACCTGGTTTTGTTTTCTGCAGCTTAGTGTGTGGAGCCAGGGGCACGTGGGAGACTCAGCTAGGGATTGTTCCTGTTGAGGTGGGGATGGAACACCCTGTGTACCCTCCTGGGGCTGAGGGAGCTGCAAAAGCTGAGGGATGGGCCTGGATCTGGATGGCAGGTTGGGACTGAAGAGGCTGATCCTGCTGCTGGGCATGAGGTGCTTGGAAAGCAGCGTGGAGGGAGAGCGTGGGGCAGGAACAAGAGGGCTCTGCTGGCACCACTGCCCCAGAGCACAGCATGACTCCTCACCAGGCCAGGGCTGTGGCTCTTCAGCCCATAAAGGTGTAGTCAGGCAGGCCAGGAGGTCAGGTGAAGGGGACATGGCTTCCAAGGTGCCAATTCCTCCCTTTGGGGAAATGTCCTTGCTTGAAATGAGGATGTGCTCAAGCTGGGCTGGGGCTGGAATTAGCACATTAGAGCAGAGGGCACAGACCTGTGGAAACCAGAGAATCCTGACACACCACACTGTGTCAGACTGGGGTGGAGGTGTTGCCCAGCCCTGCCCCTCAGTGAACACACTCCTGGTGTTTCCTGTTGGAGGCTGAAAATTTCAGGCTTTCTGAGCTGAGGAGTGCTGACCCTCAGGCAGGCACCGCATTTGACTCGAGGCCTTGGAACCAGCTTCCAAAATTGAGTGATCACACTGGGGTTGTGGGTGTGTATTTAGAGTGGTGTTGTGTGATCTCACAGGGTGAAAACTTGAGTTTGGGGTTTTGGTATATAGTAATGTGTGTAAGCCAAGATGGAGAATTCAGAGTGTTGTCTGAGTTCTTCATCTTCTTCCATCTTCTTCACGGATCTGGGTGGCTTTCTCTAACTGGGTAAATACTTCTGCATTGCGAACTCGGTATAAGTTAGAAGGTGGTGGTTCCCTTGCTGACCAGACAGGGAGACAGAAATCTCACCAGGATTGTCTCTCCCAGCCTGGCTCAGACAGCGGGACCACGGCTGTGGTGGCTCTGATCCGGGGCAAGCAGCTGATCGTGGCCAACGCCGGCGACTCGCGCTGCGTCGTGTCCGAGGGCGGCAAGGCCGTGGACATGTCCTACGACCACAAGCCAGAGGACGAGGTGGAGCTGGCCAGGATAAAGAACGCTGGTGGCAAGGTCACCATGGATGGGAGGGTGAACGGCGGCCTCAACCTCTCCAGAGCCATTGGTAAGCAGATGGGGGGGATGCTGGCAGAGCTGGCACCTCAGGAGAGCCACGCTGACAGCAGAGGTTATGGAATAATTTTTAACAAGACAAGTGAAACCTCTTCAGTATTTGATGGGAGATTTTGGTCTAATTGGAGAAAACAGCCGTGAAAGCAGTTGGACATCAGTGGACAGCAGCACCTGACACAGCCCAGGCTGTTGTGCCAGCAGCTGGGTTGTCAGAAACCACCTCATGTAAACTGTCCCAAAACCAGAGTGCTGCCTTTGGAACAGGAATTTCCTGCTTACTGGGTTTTTGGTGAATCTTGTTGTGTTGCTTCCTGGGGATCTGGCCTCAGGGCAGTTTGAGCCCATTTCTTTATCTGAGTGTGTACAGAAGGATCCAAACCACTGAAATGATTATCTTAGTGTAAAGATATAAAAAACACCTCTAGGATGGAAGTAAGGAGTTTATCTAGGCAGACACTGGCATTCCCACCTGCTATTTTGTGGTGGCCCTGGAAGTCTGTTCACAGGATGATTCCTGATAAACTGCTAGCCAGAGCTGAGGGCCAGTTTTCTCAAGTGAACTTTGAATCCTAAAATAGGTCCTGCAGTGGTTTGGGTGGGAAGGAACCTTAAAGCTCAACCAATTCCAGCCACAGCCATGGGCAGGGACACCTTCATTAGACCAGGTTGTTCCAGGCCCCATCCAGTGTGGTCTTGAACACTTCCAGAGGTGGGGCAGCCACAGCCTCTTCAGAGGTGACAGGTGCTGTGTGCTGTTGGCCTGGTGTTGATTGCCCCAGGAGGTGGGGAAAGGGTACTTAGAGTAGAAAGAGGCTGAGCTGGCCAAGACGCCTCTTCCCTGGGCTTGCCAGAGCTTACACCTGGAACCTGCAATGGTTCCTCTGCTTCATGGCCCACAGCCTGATCCCACTGGGAATGCCCTGTGGCAGGGCAGTGCTGCTCACTGTCCATGGCAGCCAGCACTGCCTGTGCCCAGACATCTTCCTCCCCACCACAGGGGATCACTTCTACAAGCGGAACAAGAACCTCCCTCCAGAAGAGCAGATGATCTCTGCCTTGCCTGACATCAAAGTGCTGACAATAAACGATGACCACGACTTCATGGTCATCGCCTGCGATGGGATCTGGTGAGTAGTGAGGGAGCTGTTGTGCTCCCTCRGAGGCTGGGCCTGAGGAAAGCCTGTTGGACACTCTGGCACGTGTGCTCCCTTTGCCTGCCTTTCTGACCTCTCTGCCCTGCAGGAATGTGATGAGCAGCCAGGAAGTGGTGGATTTCATCCAGTCGAAGATCACCCAAAAGGACGAGAACGGAGTCCTGCGGCCGCTCTCCTCCATTGTAGAAGAGGTAAGATCAGGAGCTCTGCTGTTCCTCCACACCCCTGCTCTGTGCCTGGCTGTGCCCTCCCGCTCCCTCAGATGGGTTCCCTGGGCACTCCAGCCAGTGTCTGACCTCAGGGGTGCTGYCCAAAAGGAGCTTCTTCTCACATTCACAAACCTGGGGCTGCCGAGGCCACCTCTGCCCCCTGTCTGGTGGGAACAGCATTTGACTCCTCCTGCACAGGTCTGGCCTGGCAGCCCCTGAGCCACTGTCAGGTGCTGGAACAGGCCCAGTGCCTCGGGGTGGTCCCAGTGTGTATCTTTTCTCTCTGCTGACTCGCCCTGTCCCTCCCCAGCTGCTGGATCAGTGCTTGGCTCCGGACACCTCAGGGGATGGCACCGGCTGCGATAACATGACCTGCATCATTATCAGCTTCAAACCCCGTAACACACACCCTCCTGCCGAGAGCGGGAAGCGGAAACTGGGGGAGGCAGCAGCACCAGCAGAGGAGAACGGTGGGGACAGCACCAAGAAGGCCAAACTCGAGTAGCAGGGGCCCACYTGGGGACCGGGCCGTGCTCACCAGACTCTCGTTTCTTACCCATGCTGAACTCAAGACTCCCGAGTCTTGTCCTTTTTTTAGCCTTAGCAGAGGCCTTGTTTGTCCGTGTCCTGGTCGGGGGGGGTGGGGGCGGGTGTGGTTAGCAAGGGCATGTCGCACTGTTCATCCGTAACCATTCCAGAGGGAGCCGGGACGGAGCTGCGCCCGGGAGCGCCGAGTCCGTGCTGAGGAGGAGGAGGATGTCCCCCCATTGTCTCCATGTGGTTGTTGCCATTTCTGTGCCTGTGAATTTCTGTTTTGGAGGGAAGAACTTTTTTCACTGTTGAGGTTTTTTTAATCCGCACCCGATTATTTAAGGCCCTTTTTCTGTTTTTATTTGTGAAACAAACAATCTCTGGCGGTGGTGCCGYGGCCACACCGTGTTCGGTTGTACACTTTCAATCAATACTTTTTTCAAACTAAAAGACCGGAAAATACAGGTGTGGTCTTGGTCCTTGGTTCTATCCTGGAAGGGGGAGGTGAGGAAGGTGGGGTGGGAGGAGAACATTTGTCCGTGAGGTCTTGGTTCACTGCAGGGTTTTGSCCTGCGGCTCCCAGTTTCCCCAGGATGGCTCTTCTGAGGAGTCTCAGAGAGTAAAAATGAGCCTCTGGAGAAAGTCTGTGACTGTTCAAGGGATAGGGGTACCAGTCATGCCCCTGAGCTCACCTGCCTGTAGCACCCAGAGCTGCACCTTCTGTCAAGGTGTGTCAAGAGGCAGCTCCTCCCCGATGCACTGCTTGGACAAGGGGTGTCACTACCTGTGGCTGCTCCAGCAGGAGCAAAAGTCCATGGGATGTAAAACACTGATGGAAAGGTGGGTTATACAGGTGAGCTCTTCCTGTGTAGCAGAAAGAGCCCATGCACCCAGTAAACCACTGGAAAAGAAGAGCACTCTGTGGTGATCCATATTTCTTTTCTTTTTACACACAACTGGCCCCTTTTATGTCCATCTCCCATGTTTGTTCTTTTCCCCCAGTCCCTCCTGCCCCAGGATTCCATGGAAGCCACAAGCTCTGTGGGCAGCAGACCCCATTGCTGCTGGGGGGGGGCTCTCCTACTGGCCCCCTGGACCTCAGGCACTCCTGTCTGACCATCCTGGGGTCCCTGTGACAGCCAGACCAGAGCTGCCACTGCCTCTGCAGAGGTGACCAGGACGTTTCCCTGCAGGGCCTCTGGACTCCTGTGCTCCTTTATGTTCCTGGTCAGCTGCCATCACTGAAGCTGGCAGGMAGCCACAGCAGAACCCCTGCATGTTCCCTGAACAGCTGCAGCACGGTAAGGTAAACACCTGCAGCTCTGAGGGCCTTTACTGTATCACAGGACCCACCACAGAGCATTTTGAGTAAAAATCAGCATGATGAAACATCAATAGAGTGCACAGAAAATGGTCTAAACCCAGTACGGGTKGCTAATGTGAGGTCACCACGAATCAGAGCCATTTTAGGGACTCCACAGAGACTGGAGACTGCATCACAAACCTTAATGCCCAGGAACAAAGTTTAAAACCAAACCCTCTGGAGATGGATGCCTGGCAGCAGGAATGGGATGACAGCACATGGCAATTGAGACAAACTGGTTTTAATGTCACCAAGCAAAGCTGCCTCAGCTCGGGCTCTCAGGGACTGCAGAAATAACAAATATTTTAGCACTGCTTGTCCCTGTGACAACTCATTCTGTTTATTCCAAATCTGGAGTAACCTGGACCACAGGACAGTGATAGCATGGAGGAGGTGTGAGGTACTGAGCAGCCCCTTCCCAGCATGATCCTGAGATAAACCCACCTGAGAGCAAGTGGAAGTTGTGCTGAGAACAAACCCACTTTTCCAAAGGAAAAAAGTCTTCCTGGGACAKCTCCTCAGGCTGCCCCATTCCAGGGGAACACACCAGCTCATCCAGAGCTCCCAAGCTGGATGGGAATCCAGGTGCAGCACTGGGTTGTTTGAGGCTCTGAAGCATCAGACTCACACTGGGCKGCAGGAGCCCAGCCTGGACACTCTAACTCCAACCACTCCAACTCCAACACTCCAACCAAAGCAGTTCAGGACTGGACAACTCACTGCAGAGCCACCAGACASGGTGGGGAGCTGAAGCCTGGGGCTGCCAGGGAAGGGGGTCAAAGGTACCAGGACAGGCTGGTGAGGGACAGACTGAACTGCAGAAGCTGAGACAASAGCCCAGGACCAGAAGGGTGGAGTTCATTTTTGAAAAGGGAAGATCTTCAGTGCAAAGCACTGCCAAAGGCACAACCCCACCACATGGGAATCCCAGAGCAACTGGAGGAAGCTGTGCAGGTGAGCCAACTCACAAACCATCTGCCACAGAGACAGGCTGGGACAGCTGGGGATGTCCAGTCTGGAGAAGAGAAAGCTTCAGGGAGACCTCAGAGTCACAGTGCCTAAAGGGGCTCCAAGAAAGCTGGAGAGACTTTGGACAAGGCCCTCGAGGGACAGGACAAGGGGAAGTGGCTTCCCACTGCCAGAGGGCAGGATTAGATGGGATATTGGGAAGAAATTCTTCCCTGGTGAGGCCCTGGCACAGGTTGCCTAGAGAAGCTGTGGCTGCCCCATCCCTGGAAGGGTTCAACGCCAGGTTGGATGAAGCCTGGAGCAACCTGGTCTAGTGGAAGATGTCCCTGCCCATGGCAAGGGACAGCGATGAGCTTTAAGTTCCCTTCCAACCCAAATCCTTTACTCATTCTGTGACTGACCAAGTCTGAGCAGCAAAACATCCAGAAGCAGCTTGTTTTTCCCCAGCATGCTGCAGCTGAGTGAGGGTGGTGAGGATCCCAGTGCCTGAGACTACCCCACCCCTCTGGCAACAGGTCCCAACCTACAGCCCACGGTGTGACCCCGTGGTCCCTCCACACTGGCCTTGCTGCAGGATGGATCCCTGCGGGGATCAGCCCCAGAGATCAGAGATGGGGGGCTGCTGCCTTCCCCCAACCCTGCAGCCTGCTCTCAGGGCAGATCAGTTGGTTCACAGGCAGGGCAGAGGCCACGACAACCCCTGCATTGCCTGGGTGGCCTCTTCCTCACAGAGGTGCAGATTGATGCCTGTCGTGCACACCCGTGGGCTGCCTTGGGGCTGCACTGTCGGGAGTTTTGCCACAGGAGACAGAGGGACCCTCAGAAAGCAGCTTTATTTCCTAGTGGTGCCTCTGGGGAAGGGATGGACAGGGCTAGTGCAGGGTTTGGACTGCTGGGTGCAGTTGGCACCCGCCCAGGACCCAACTCCCAGGGCTGGGCATGCTGGCAGAGGGGGACTGGCTCTGTCACAGGARGGCAGAGGGCCTGTGTGTGGATCAAGATTCTCCCCCTCAGGCCCCCCCATCACTCCACAGGGACACCCACGGAGCTGCCCCTGTCACTGGTGGCTCCCAGGGAGTCCCCAGACAGGCTCTGCCCAGACAGGGCACTGCTGAGGCTCTGCTGCCGGGCAGAACGTGGCACAGCTTCSACCGACACCTCCACCTCGATGGTGACACCTTCCCTGCAGACAGACACCGGCCTGAGGGTGGCAGCCCAAAGGGGGACGTCACCTGCCCAGCACAGCAGGAGTGGGGCAGGCCGTTTGGAAGGCATGTGCCACTCCCTCGGCCCCTTCAGCACAGCTGCTCACCTGTCAGAGGTGTCCTGGCCCTCACTCAGCATGCTCCCCGCAAGGGCCACTGTGCTGGCTGACTGATTGTCCCCTTCTGGCCACACCGGCCCCGGGCGGGGACTGCGGCCGCTGCTGGGCAGGGAGGCAGCGGGGTCTGGAGCTCCGTCCTCCCCTGCTCTGGGGCTGGGCAGCACCGACCACAGCTCGTTCACTGGAGAGAGAGCACGCTGTTCCCATGGACAGCTCCTCTCTGGAGCAGGGCCAGGGCCTGGCAGCTGCGTGGCACTCACGTTTGGCCAGGTTGTCCAGCTCCACCACGCCGAGGTCTGCGGGCGGGCGGCTGCCCCGGCAGCCCCAGCGGGTCCGGCACAGCGACAGCACCACGGTGCCGTACACGTAGGTGAGCACCAGGGGCACCCCAACACCTGTGGGTGGACAAGGGGTCACTGCCCAGCTCCATCTCCACTGCCCTTGGTGCCAGACAGCCCCCACAGCCACAGCCCCGCTCCCCAACAGGGGCAGTGCCCTCGGCACTCACCCACAGTGAGAGCTGTTATGATAGGGGACACAAAGAGAGACAGGAGGACACTGCTGGTGACAGAGAGGCACTGCTGGCACCCGGAGAGGCTGCTCCGCCGGCTCTGGCCCAGCACCTCAAGGACAAGACAGAAAGGTGAAGGGCTCTACAAAGACATTGGCATAACCCCAAAGACACACAGCCTCTTCCCAGCCTGACAGAGCTCCAGCCACAGCCACCCAGACACCCCTCCCTCTCCTCAGGGACAGGCAGCCACAAGAGCACTGCCACCACAGCACARGTGTTTCTGGAAAGCCCCCCTAGAACCCTTCCTCCTTTTGCCCCCCCTGATCCCACTCCCCAGGCCAAGCACACCCACACTAGCAGGGGCTGCTGGGGGGCAGCAGGAAGTCCAGGCAAGGAAGGACTGTGGGCTGTCAGGGGTGGCACAGGGATGTGCTGAGCATGGTCAGGGTGGCACAGAGATGTGCTGAGCGTGGTCAGGGGTGGCACAGGGATGTGCTGTGGGCAGCAGAGAACACTGCACTGTCCAGGCCAAGGGCCATGGGCTACCAGGCTCAGCAGGGAGCAGGACCACAGGGACTCCAGGACCACCTGCCAGTACCTTCCTACCCATGTAGATGGGGATCCCAATGGTCATGACAGGGACAGCAACACCCGCAGCAAGGGAGATGACCATGGGCGCTCCCAGRACCATGCCCAGCTGCCAGAGGATCCTCCGGGTCCGTGACCATGGCCTCTTCCCCCAGAAGGTGCAGCCAGAGGGGCTGTGSGGACAGAGCAGGGCTGAGCCATGGCTTCTGCAAGGGGCAGGCAGAGACCAGCACAGCCTGGCTCCAAGCCAGGGGACATCCATGGGCCCACCAGGCMGCCAGGTTCCCCCAACCCTGAGCTCCAGCTGCCTCCTACCAGGGCAGGGTGCCAAAAGCCAGCTCCAGCCGTGCCAGACCCTGCAGCACAGACCACCCTGCTCCCCACAGCTAACCCCAAACCTGGGGCAGGGCCTGGCTGCCCCCATTCCGGCTCCTGTGAGTGCTCCCAGCCCCCATGGCCCTGCACTGACCTCAGGAAGTGCACRTCAGAGATCTCCCTCAGGCAGAGCCAACAGAAGAGGCACCCACAGACCGTGCAGTTCATGCGGTTGCAGCTCCCATCATTGATCTTCATGATGAAGGCGCTGCAGCGAGGACACACCTTGATGTCCTCGGCCTCAGCTGGGGGGGAGATAACATGGGATGAGGGAGCAGGACAGAGTAGTGTGCATCCATCCCAGCCTGTCCCAGGCTCTCCCCATCCCACAGGTATCACGGAGGGGAGTTGAAGTCCCTCTACCCACCCCAACCCAACCAGCACAGGGGCTATGAGACTGCAGCAGAGGCAGTCAGAGGGAACTCTGGATCCTGGCTCCAGCAGCCCCACAGAGCCACTGTGCCAAACCCCAGCCCTGCTGCTCCCACCCTGTGCCAGGGTCTCACCATGGGCCGACTCCTCTGGTGCTGTGGGGGTGGCCAGGCTGGGGGCTGGTGCACAGGGGCCGTCAGGGTGCCAGGGCTGCCGGCAGTGGTAGCAGAACTCRGTGCCACAGCCCTCACGCCCGCAGGTGAGACGAGGACATTCAGCACAGCCATGGGCAAAGACAGCATAGCTGTGGGGAGAAGGCAGGTGGAGCTGGGTTACAGCAGGGTGTAACCCCTCCCCAGAACAGCCAGGCCAGGCTGTGGCTGTCCCAGTCCTGCACTGAGCTGGAGCCATGCCCCCCCGCTCAGGAGAGACCCTCACCAGCCCACCCTGTCTAGCATCTGTCACTCTGATCTTTTGCAGCCTTCTGGTGTTTGCATTTTTGTAGTAGAGTTTCTCACAGATTTTGAAGGAAACAAAGTGATTGTTTATCATTCCTCYCTTGATGGACTTCTAGTTTGACCAGTGTGGTTGGAGAGGCGGCAACCTTCACCCTCCAATCMCTGGTCATTATCCAAAATCTATAYAAACCCAAGTCGAGAAAATAAACTCTCTTTTTTCTACCCTAACAACTAACAGTGTGCGTGTCCTTAATTTCACACCCATCCAGTGACAAGCATCCACAGCCCTGAGGCTCACAGAGTTTCCACACCAGACAGAGCTGCACAGGCTCTGCAA
>QVAJ01000633.1:52878-77002 GCA_003546035.1 Mixornis gularis | reverse complement strand
CAGCCAGCCAGGGCAGCCCAGCCTCCCATTTATGGTCCCAGTGCCCTCCTGGCACCACCCAAGGCTCAACAGAGGTCCAGCCCAGCCAGGCTGGAGCTCACACTGRCACCTCCCAGCCCAAAGGCACCAGCCCAGTGGCTCAGGGTTGCTGTGGAGGAACCAGGAGGGGCAGGCAGCACCCACACTTGCCCAAATCAGGGCTCTCCATGAGGTCACAGCTCCTGCCCAGCCCCTGGGCCGGCCAAGGGCTCTCCCCAGGGTCTCCCCCCTGCCTGAGGAGCCTCCTCAACAGCGGAGGGCAAAGTGCAGGGAGGTCATGGGGCCGAAATGCCTCCAGGGCTGCCTGCCCCTCTGGCCCTTGAGCAACYGCACCTCCTGCGGATCACCAGGTCTCTCCATCACCGCTCAACACCGTGAACGTGCCCCAACTCGGGCTCCCGAGGGGGATCCCCCAGAGCAGGATTTCGGCTCGGGGGCAAGCGTGGGGGTCTCCGCAGGGTCGTGAAGCCCAGGACTGCCCACCCTTACACCGAGATAACCGATCCGGACCCTCCGCCAGCCTGGGGGCTCTGCCCGCCGCTGCCGGCCCCGGGAAAGGGGTCTGGGCACTCCGTAGCCACCGCCACTCGGCAGCAGCGTCCCCCGGCTCCTCTCCGGAGGCGCTCAGGGCGCAGGGAGCAAAACAGGAAGCCGGGACAAACGGACGGACGGGCGGGCCAGGATGAGCCGGAGCTGGGGATGAGACCGGACGGGGCCCCTGCGGGCTGCCCACCCCCGCCCGCGGCGCCGGGCAGGGCAAGSTCCGGACATCCTCGGGGAGGTTCCAGGGACCTCCCGCGCCCGATCCGGAGCCGCGGGGGCGGCGGGACCCGATCCCTGCCCGGCCCGGGCACAGGGTGCCGGCCGGGGATGGCGGTGGGCCGGGACCTGCCCGCTTCGCCCGGCCCCGGTCCTGATCCCGACCCGCCACCGGGACTGCGGACCCGCACGGCCCCACCAGGGCCGCACCGCACCCGGGCCCCGGAGCCGCGCCACCCACTCGGCTCCGCGGGGCGGCTCCGTTCCGCGGGGCGGCTCCGTTCCGCGGGACAGCTCCACTCCCTCGGCCCCGCTCACCACGTAGGCGGCGGCGCCGCCGTCCCCGGCGCGGGTCTCGGTCTCGGGAATGGAGAAGTGCATGGCCGGTACGAGCGCGCCCCCGCTACCCGCCTCCCGTCGCCGCCATCTCGGGCCAGCACTCCCCGCGATGGCGCGGCCGCCAGCACCGCCCGCCCCAGGGCCGCCCCGCTCCGCCCCGCCCGGGGCCGTCGCTCTTCGCCCGCCCCGCTTCGCTTCGCCCCGCTCCGCCCGCCCCGGGGACGCCCTGCCCGCCCCGCCCCGCCCCGAGCGCCCCCGCCGCGCCCCCGCCTCGCCGGGGCTGAAGGCGCGCCCGGCAGCGCGTGCCCGGGGTGGGCCGGGACCGAGCGGGGGCGGGGCCGCGGGAGGGACCCCCGGCGGCGGACCGGCCCCGCACCGGGGAGTGACGTCATCGCGTCAAGCAGCGCGGCCCGCGCGTCACGCGGAGCCGCCCGGCCGGCAGGGGGCGCTGAGGGCGGCGCACCAGCGCCATGGCGGAGCGGGACGGTGAGTGCGGGACGGGACACCGGGACCGGCACCGAAACGGGACCCGGCCCCGCTCACGCTCCCATCATTTTAGGTGGGAACGCCGAGGGAGCTGCGCCAGTGCCGGCGGGACCGCAGGTGAGCGAGGCCGGGGCTGGGTGAAGCCAGGGCTGGAGACCGGGGTGGGGACYGCCTGACGATGCGTGTGTGTGCTCACAGGCCCCGGAGCTCTCCCGGGAGGAGAAGCTGCAGCTGCGGAAGGAAAAGAAGCAGCAGAAGAAGAAAAAGAAGGGCGAGAAGGGGTCGTCGGCCGAGCCCGCGGAGCTGGGTGCGCCCCCCGAACCGGGGCAGCCGCGGGGTGAGCGCCGCCGTCCCCGCAGAGCCCCGAGCGGGGCAGCGCTGGGCTGGGCCCGCGGGTATCCCGGGCCGGCAATGCCGGGAGCGTCTTCCAGCGGGGGTGTACCCCCACTCGGTGCCCCGGTCCGGGCCCCAGCGCTCTCGGACACCCGCGTTGCCGTAGGGACTGCGGTACAGAGAGCCCAGTCCCCTCCGCACAGGAGCGCGGGGCTGCCCCGCGGTGCCCTGTCAGCTGCGCGRTGCCGAGGGCATGGAGCCCCTTCCAGGGCACAGAGGGTTCTCCCTGCCCGCGATGCTGCCCCTGGCCTGCATCTCCCGGCGAGACTGGGCATAGACTCCCCCTTCCTCTCCCGCAGCAGCTGTTCAGCCCCCGTCCCCGCCCGCCTCGGCTGATGGCCCCGGGGATGGCGAGAAACCYACGGGGGGCAAGAGCAAAGCGGAGCTGCGAGCAGAGCGCCGGGCGAAGCAGGAGGCTGAGCGGGCCCAGAAGCAGGCCAGGAAGGCAGAGCTGAGCCAGGCAGCCACAACGGCCAAGCCCCGGCAGAGCCCCACCGAGCCCCAGTCCAGTAAGGCTGTCATCTGCACGGGGTGCAGAGGGTGGGTGAGCGGGRTGGGAGGGTGTGGTGTGGACACAGGTGGAGGATACCCCTGTGGTCAGTCTGTGGTGTGGGTTCTGCCTCTCCCTGGGTGCTGCCCTGCCTTCAGTCTGTCCGTGGTGTGGGTTCTGCCTGTCCCTGGGTGCYRCCCTGCCTTCAGTCTGTCCGTGGTGTGCATTTTGCCTGTGTCTCGGTGCTGCCCTGCCTTCCGTGAATTTGGGGATGCACCAAAGCAGTTTGGACTCATCCCGGCTGTCCTTGCAGTGGTGAAACGGCTGCCAGAGCATGTGCAGGTGGATGACCCCAATGCCCAGAGGAAATTGGCCAAGAAGCTGGAACGGCAGCAGGTAGGAGGAGGACTGGGTGACAGGCTGCACACCTGGGGCAGCTGTGCTGCAGAGGGCTTGGGGGGCACATGGTGGGACCAGGGCCTGCTCTCTGGAGACAGAAGGGAATTTTGCATGTCCTGGGTGTGRCTGGTGGCTCTGGAATGAACAGAGCACTGGGTGAGCCATCACAACACTCGGCTGCAGGTACCTCTGAGGCAGGATTATGGCACCAAGGTCAACCTGTTCTCCCACCTCCACCAGTACAGCCGGAAGAAGCCACTGACACAGCAGATGAGGTACAAGGCCTTCCCAGCCTGAGTCTCTAGGCTCTGCTTTGGCTGGCCTGGCTGCAGAATGGCTCTGGAGTAGGGCTGTCATGGTCCTGCGTGTGGGATACGCCTGATGGAGTGGTGGGGGATGTTTCACTTGCTTGGGGAGTGGCAGTAGGGGCAGCCCAATATCTTTCCTGTGGGGAGAGTGCAGACCCACAGGAGAAGGGGCTGTGAGGTGAGCCTGGCTCCTCACATTACCACCAACTCCCTTCCTGGGCCATCCCTTGACTTGYTGGGCTGGGGCTCATAAATGGGTTGAGTGTTTTGGGGCTGCAGAGGTGCTGACAGCTCCCTCCCACGGGTCCCTGCAGCATCCCCTCCACAGTGATCCACCCAGCAGTGGTGCGCCTCGGCCTCCAGTACTCCCAGGGCATCATCAACGGCTCCAACGCCCGCTGCATCGCCCTGCTGGAAGTCTTCAAACAGGTACCTGAGCAGCTTACCTGTCAGAGTTCGGGCTTCTTTTTTTCCTCTGCCAAGGCTGGGATAAATACACGGGAAATGTGTTTGGAGTTAGATGTTTGTTATTTCTTACCTGTTTACAGACTCATGAGCCACGAGCTCTAACTAGCAAGGTAGAGAACAGAGGTTAAATGGATGCCTCTAAATCTTTTCAAGGTTATTTAAGCGAAAATTACCTAATTGTGAGGTGACACCTATATTATTTACACTTTTGACCCAATAATGACCACCAAGGCCCACAGTGTGGAACCTTTTTCACCTAGTTACAGAAAACCACCCAAACCCATGAAGAAGGAGGAAGGAGAAGGTGAAGAAGAAGGACTTAGACAACATCCAAAATCCTCCATCTTGACTCACACATATTACTATATACTAAAATCTTAAATCTAAGTTTTTCACCCTGTGAGATCACACAATACCATTCAAACTACACACCCACAACCCCTGTGCTATTACTCAATCTCAAGAGCCTGTTCCAAGGTCTCAAGTCAAATGCAGTGCATGCTTGAGGGTCAGCACCTTTTAACACAGAAAGCCTGAAATTTTCAGCCTCCAGGGTTCCAACAGCTACCTGGCAGCAGGGGCATTGTGCTGCATGCAGGTGTGTGTTCCTGTACCCTGACTGCTTAGGCTGTATTTGTGGTCAGTCATCATCAGCCTCTTCCTTTGGATCATTCAGCAAGCTCCTTTTCTGGCACTGCCMCTGGTGTTTTGTGTCCCTGGAGCACCCCTTGCTCTTCCAGGCAGTGTGTCAGGCTGGGCAGGACATGTGGGCCTCGACTGCAGCCCATCAAGGCAGGGTGCTCACACCCTGTGCCCTGAGATCATACTCCTTTTCTACGTTTGTCAGCTGATCCGGGATTACTCCACTCCCCCCAATGAGGAGCTGTCACGGGACTTGGTGGCCAAGCTGAAGCCACATATCAGGTGAGGGCTCCTGACGTCAGAGCACAGGGACCGAAGCTCCAATGAGTGTGGTCCGTTGTTCACAGCTCTGGGTTGGTGTCCACCCAAACTTTGGCTGACTTTTCTAGGCTTCTGCCTCCCTGCCCACCCTCCCTCTCCCTGTCTTGGCCCTCCAGGCTGCTTTGGAGCTAAGCCCATTTCTTCTGCAGTTTTCTGAACCAGTGCCGGCCACTCTCAGCCAGCATGGGCAATGCTATCAAGTTCCTCAAGAAGGAGATATCGTGCCTGCCTGACACCCTGAGAGAGGATGAGGTGAGTGGCTTCGCTGTTCCAGGCCCTGGGTGAAGGAGCTGAGCGGGGCTGGGATGCAGACTCAGAACAGTGTTGCAGTGGAATTGAAAGCTTGTTACTAGGGGAAAGAGCCTGATCCCCACCTGGCTCAAATCAGGGATTTGCAGAGAGCAAGAAAGTCTGTATGGGATGTCTGTCTCTCCGCAGGCAAAGGAGAAGCTCCAGGACACGATTGACAAATACCTGCGAGAGAAGATTGTCCTGGCAGCCGAGGCCATCTCCAGGTCTGCCTTTGAGAAGATCAATGACCACGACGTGATACTGGTGTATGGATGGTGAGCACAGGCAGCCGATCTGGCGGGTAGGAGGAGGGAATGGAACAGCATGGGAGGTGAGGCTGTGATGGTCCTGCACACGGCTCAGCACTGTCCTGCCTGGTATGTCTGATGTTGGATTGCAAGAACCCCAGAGTCACAGCTCCCTCCACCCAGGGCACTTACAGCACAGCCAGGGTTGTTCACTGGATTTTAAACTGCAAGCCAAATGTTGGAGAAGCAAAAATATGGAAGTTTGTGTCCCAAGATGTAGAGGTGGGGAAAAGAACCAGAGGTTGCTGCAGCAAGAGACCAGGTGTGCTATGTATGGTGGGCAGAGGAAGGAGCAGGGGCAGGAGGCCAATGCAGGGAAGCTGGGGGAGAGGGTGTGGAATGGCAGAGTCCCTTGTGCTGGTCACAGGGAGTTCAGTGCTGCTTCCAGGGAGGGCTGAGACATCACCTCTCCCAGAGGTGCTTCCTTGTGCAAAGACAGGGAGAGACAGGCCCTGAGAGCCATCACGGCAGGAGGATCACGGGAAGGGGCAGCACTCACGAGGATGAGGGTGGACACAGTGGCCTGGACTGGAGGGAGGGGCAGCTGGTGACTGACCCCCTCAGCTCYTCCCTGGTGAACCGGACGCTGTGCGACGCCCACGCCAAGCAGGGCCGCGCCTTCCGCGTGATCGTGGTGGACAGCCGGCCGCGCCTGGAGGGGCGGGAGACGCTGCGCCGCCTGGTCCGCCACGGCATCCACTGCACCTACGTCATGATCAACGCCATCTCCTACGTGCTGCCTGAGGTGAGGTGTCTTTTTCGGAGCRTAGCTAAGGCCTTTCTWGATCCCYRGTCAGTCTCTCTAGTGGAGAAACCRCTTGAGAAGAATTCAGGCAGCAATTYGAGCTCACACATCCACACACGTTACAAGGCTGGCTCAGCAGAGAGGCAGAARGCTCCCAGCYCCAGATCAGTTTCCAGCAAGGGTTTATTCCATGAGCCAAAGGTGAATCCAGAGCCGAAAAGAGAGAGAACATGTGGTTTTCCTCAGTTCTGTAGGGTCTCAGGTTCGTGGGTGGTACAAGGGGCAGGGGGCAAGTGACCAGAGGGAAGACAGTAAACAGGACACCAGACCCCAGAGCCAATGGGGAAACAGGGAAAGAGGATGCCATGGGGTGGGTGATGGACCTGTGAAACCCAGAGAGAAGATTGCACAATGTCTGCAAGGATCCACKGGGGAGAAGCCTTTTGTTACACCTGGGAGGGGTATCTTTAATCTTCACCTTTCCAGGGCAAGGCAGTTGGAAATTCCTTTAATGGCACGAGGGACTCCACAGTGAGGGGCCATGCTGAGGGCCAGGGGGGCTGCGGTGTGATCCGAGGTGCTGACAGTGCTTCCCTGGCAGGTGTCCAAAGTGCTGCTGGGGGCCCACGCRCTCCTGGCCAACGGCTCTGTCATGTCCCGCGTGGGGACCTCGCAGATCGCCCTGGTCTCCAAGGCCTACAACGTGCCCGTCCTGGTCTGCTGCGAGACATACAAGTTCTGTGAGAGAGTGCAGACAGATTCTTTTGTCTCCAACGAGCTGGGTACGGCTTCTGTCCCTTTCTTCCCACCTGGGACCTTCTCTCCCAGTCCCTGCCATGGACCATGACAGGCTGCTCTTCCCTGCTGTCCCTTTCCCTGGGCAAGGGGACACCACTTGCAGGCAGGAGCACCTGGCAGGCAGTGGTGGTGTATGCTGCTCCAGGGGCAGGATGGAGAGGTGCTGTCCCTCCCCATGATCCTGATGGCTTCTCTGCTCTCTGCAGATGACCCTGATGACCTGATCGTGCTCCGAAAGGGCCAGGCCCAGCTTGGGGGCTGGGCAGAGAACAAGTCCCTACGTCTTCTTAACCTGGTCTACGATGTGACGCCCCCAGACCTGGTGGATTTGGTCATCACAGACTTGGGCATGATCCCCTGCACCTCAGTGCCTGTGGTCCTGCGTGTTAAGAGTGTGGATCAGTAGTTGGGGCAGCTGCATGGACACTAATAAACCAGGCCCCCAGTACTCTGTGTGTGCCATCTGTGGTGTGCCAGAGCCTTGGCACTCATGTCATCCATGTCACCACTGGCACAGCTCTGCACCTTCCTTGGGGCTTCTCCTCCCACTCCATGCTGCAGCATAGACGGGTCTTCCCTGTCCCTAGGCCCCTCCTCTGGGGAAACCACGATAGTGTGGTGATGGCTCCTGGCTTACCTTCCTTGGAGATTCAGTCACACTCTGTGTCACTGTGCTTCTAGCAGACCCCMGAGCTGGGCTGGTGGGGGAGAGCCCGGGTCCCTCTGGCCCTGGCCGCTGGCGCCAGGCCCCTAGAGAGCCCCCGGTGGGGCGGCCGGTCGGCGGGTGATGCCCGGGGCGGTGAGACCGTGGGGAAGCGCGACCGGCGGACCGGCGGGGGCGGGACCATGTAAATCAGGGGTTGCCTGGGGCGTGTCTGTGCAAATTTTTCTCCGCCGCGGGCATGGTGGGACACACTCCGCACAACGGCGCCGCTGTGTACGCGGGCGCTGCGCGGGCCGGGCCGTGCGGGAGTTGCGAACTCACACTCATTGCTCAGGGAAGAACTTACATCAGGCAGGTCTCTGTCCCTGCCCCAGGGTTGTTACGCCTCACTCTGGGTGTGCTGCCCCGTGCCACATCACCAAATGTACRAAATGTGCAGAACCTCTAGTAGGGGAGATTGTGTTCGCGTTCTCCTTGATTATTTTCTTGGGAGGGAAGATTGTAGTCAGGGTCAGCTACCGCTACTGTGCATATGTTGTTTGTTGGCATTCCCAGTTGCAGCCGATATTCTTGGAAGCGTCTTTCTCCGCTTGGTTCGCGCACTTGCGAGCTATCATAGCTTGCCAGAAGTGTTGCAAGCTCGACTCCAGGGGGCCTCGGCGCTCGGTCCCTGCCCGATCTCCATCTGTGCGGAAGCRTCCCAGCCTTTCCCTGTTCAGGCTCCCGCCCGCGGGTCCACAAGCGCTTCCGCCCGGCTGCGCGCTCGGGCTGCGGTGGGACGGCAAGACTCGGGTTAGCGTCCCGCATCCATACCGACCTCGCGGGGGGGACGGACGGGGGCAGAGACTTCGTCCGACTCGGGGTGCGTCAAATTCCCACTCTCTGGAAGTCCGGCTGAAGTCACGGACTCGGCCSGGTGTGACCCAAGCAGTGCTCATCGAGCGGGGCCGGCATTTCCGCGTCCCTTTCCCAACGAGGGGATCTGTTTCACCGGCGCGTTTCCTCGCTCCTGCAGACATGGCGTGGGACAGGCCAGAATCATCCAGGGTTCAAAGGCAGCAGTCCAGAGGCCCCCTTTAGGGATGCCCTGACCAATTACTGGGGGGAACGGGGATGTATCTCCCGGGCACCGGCAGGGCTTGTTTGGAGAGAGCGCCCTGGGATGGCCCTGAACCCCCGACTGTGCGCGAACTGCGCACGACCGGACTGCCCTCGCTGCTTTCCTGTCCTGCCGGAGTATCCCAGATCCCTTGCGGATCGCCTCCTACACCCGCGATCCCAGATCCCACGGATCGCGATCTCCTCATCACGACGAGCCGTACCCACTCGTCCCCTTAGCGCCGAGTTTCAATACGGAGTTAAGGGCCTCTTCACTTCTTCACTGAATGTCTTTAATTCAATCTGTTATTTAACCATAAAATCAGGGGAGAGCGCGAACGCAGTCCCCCACTACCACAAATTATGCAGTCGAGTTTCCCGCATTTGGGGAAATCGCAGGGGTCAGCACACCCGGAGTGCAAGGGATGAGCCTCGCCCTGGGAAAACCACCTGCCTGATCATGGTGTCTCCCCTGCCAGGTAAGTATGCCCGAAACCCCCCCACAACACACTGCCCTGCCCACCCCACGCCTCCACAACACACGGCTACACCGAGCCCGGCCTCGCTTCCCACCGGCCCCGCGCTGCGGCCCGGCTCGCACGGTCTGACCCGCGCGGCGCCCGCGGACACGCCGGGGAAGCGGCGTGATTTTTGCGGGATGTGTCCCGGCATGCCGCGCGGGGTGTTCTTATTTGCATGGACACGCCCCACACGGCCCGGCTCGTAGCCCACCCCACACCCGTCGAGTCCTTGTGACGTCATCAACGTGGCCGTCCCCCGTTCCGGTTCGGTGCTGGCGGCGCGGCCCGCAGCGGGGCGGCGGCTCTGGGAGCCCCCGATGGCGTCAAGCGCCGCCCGCCGGCCGTCGTGCCGGGAGCGGAGTCTCCGGGAGCGGCCGGGACGACGATCGGGTTCTGCCGGGCGGAGCCGGAGCCGTAGTGGGGAGCGGGAGGGTGAACAGAGAGTACTCCGTATGTACCGGGGGTGGCCGGAGCGAGGCGGGGGCGCTCCCCGGGGTACGAGGTGGTGTCACTGTACCCGGTGCTGCGGGACACCGAGTCGTGCCAAGGGGGTCTTGCTGCGTTCTGGTGCTAATTCCGGTGTTTTGGGGCAGGGGAACAGCTGCGGGCGGCAGGTCCGGACTGTGAGGATGGAGGAGAAGCTGCCGAATCCCCGAACAAACCCGTGCGGCCCCCGGGCAGCCCCGACGGGGCGGCGGAGGGGCGCGGCGAGGGCTCCGCCAATGGGGCAGTGCCGCCCCCACGGGCCGCAGGGAAGCGCGGCAGGAAGGGCAAGGCCGAGGTGCTGCTGTTGGAGCTGTCCCAGAGCCCGGAGCCCATCCAGATGGAAAAGGGGATGGGGAAGAGCGAGGACGGAGACAGAGTCGAGACCCCTCAGGGTGGGCGGCCCAAGAGGAGGGCGGCCAAAGTGTAAGTGATGGTGACAATTGGGGASCGGGGACACCTGTGCTTTAGAGACACGTGAGAGCTGGGAATGTTCAGCCTGGATAAGGAGAGGCTTCAGGGAGATCTTAGAGCTTCTTGCGGTGCCTAAAAGGGCACCAAAAAAGTTGGAGAGGGCCTTTGGATAAGGGGCTGTAGGGGCAGAACGCAGAGGAATRGTGTCCCGCTGTGAGAGTTAGATGGGATATTGGGAAGAAATCCTTCCCTTTGASAGTGGTGAGGYCCTGGCACRGGTTGCCCAGAGAAGCTGTGGCTGCCCCGTCCCTGGGATTTTTCAAGGCCAGGTTGGATGGGCCTTGGAGCGCCCTGGTGTAGGGGAAGSTGTCCTTGCCCATGGCAGGGGGTTGGAAGTGGATGAGCTTTGAAGCGTCTTCCAACCCAAACCATTCCCYGATTCCATRRTTCAGTGATCTYTGTCTCCCCAGAGGGTCTCAGTGTCTTCCCTGTAGGACTTTGTCCCGTGTTAGTGGGATGTACTGGTTCCTCACAGACCAATCCTTTCGCACTTTAGGGAATGTGTTTGGATCCAGGAGCCCCTGGCAGGGGGCAGCAGCTGCCTGTGGCAGGAGGAATTYCCTTGGTCCCCGACAGAGCAGGAGGAGCTTATTGGTGGTAGCAGGGCAAAGCTCCAGGGAGTTCAGGGTGGGGGGAGGCTGCGTGCTCAGGGCCTCTGGCACAGCTGGAGCAGGTTCATTGCCCAGACCACGGGGCATCCACCGGGCCCTGGAGGGAGGCAAGAGAGGGAAACAGGGCTGGCCCACCCCTGTGTCATCCTGCTGCTTACCTCCAGGCGCTGCCCTGGTGTTGTAGGGCTCTGCTGTACCTGCAGGAGCTGGCGGAGGAGCTGATGCCCGCGTGTCAGCCCCCTGCTCCTGCCGAGGGGGCACCCGAGCCAGCCCAGAGGAAACGCCGGAGCCGCAGGAGGAAGGAGGAGGACACGGACAGCGACGACCCTGCACAAGATGCTGACTTCGTGCCCTCGCAGGAAGTGCTGCAGGCAGAGGAGGAGGAGGAGGAGGAGGAAGGCAGCGACACAGTGCTCAGTGAGGCGTCGGAGCCAGAGCTGGAGCCACCTCGAGGGCACGGCGGGAGGACGGCGGGCACAGGGGTGAGGGCAGGGGCTCTGCCTAGGTCCCTTCTTGCCTTTGTCAAACAGCTCCAGATGCCTGTGCTGTCCCACGGTGTCCCTGATGCCAGGGAAGGGCAGCTGGGACAGGGGGAGGCACAAGGCCAGTGGCAGCTCCCAGTGAGGGCCAGTGGGGACAGGAGCAGGGAGAGGGAGAGGGAGCGGGGTCTGCACTCCTGCTGGAGCAGGGAAAGGTGGAGGCAGATCCTGAAGGGGTCCTGGCCTCCTGGAAGTTGCTGTAGTGCCTTTAGCCCAGCGTGGCATGTTGACAGTGGCCGGGGAGAGCTCTGCTCTCGGGGGCTGTGGTGGTTCCCTTTGGGACAGGTGGGTCCCTCAGGGCTTGTTCTGAGTCTGCTCTTGTGCACAGAGATCCAAGCCCCAGTGCCGAGGCCTCGCCCCCAAYGGCTTCCACAACTCCATCATGGCCCCAGTGGAGAAGAGCTCCAGCCTTACCTGCAGCCTGTGAGTGGGGGCTTGGGGTGCTCTAGGCTCGGGGGGCCACAGGGAGCCGTGGGTGTGTCACTGGCACAGATACAAGGGTGAAGGATTGCATGCCATTGGGAATGTCAGTATTCTGCTGGGATGGGGCACAGTTGGGTCAAGGAGGGCTGTGCTGCAATGAAGGGCAGAAGCTGTGCTGCAGAAGCAGAGGCTGTGCCACAGGATGCAGGTGGGGGATGTGAGGAGGGGGTGCTGGACRTGCCAGGTGTGGGGCTATGGCTGAGGTCCAGCATGCACTGCAGGCGGGAGCAGAAGCACTCACAGTGGGAGTTCCCCGACTGGATCCCAGTGGCACACAGGTGGACGTGTCTCTCTGACAGGTACCGTGGGAGCAGGGCCAAAGGAAAAGTCGGGCAGGTCCCAGCAGTGTCTGGGGTGAGCGAGGGGATGGGGGGAGGCTGTGCTTCTACACCCCTCTATGTATCTGCTGTGGGCTTTGGGGGAGTCTCTTGGGTTTGGCTGTGGAGCAACGTGGCCAGCAGCAGGGCCTGTCAGGCTGTGTGGAGGCTGGGATGGTGCTGGGGCATGGGGCTGTGCTGGGGTGGTTGGGTGAAGGGTGGAGAGACCTCTCACTTGTGCCTGCACAGCGAGGCTGCCCCGTACCTGCCGGCAGAGGAGCAGTCTCCCCTCTTCTCCATCCAGCGTGAGGGCATCAAGGACGATGGTGCTTTGTACAGGTTGAACAGGTGTGTGATGGGGTGTCCCCGGGCCCAGCAGGGTGTTTGTTTCCTGTCAGGCTGTCCCCAGGCCCAGTGGGACAGTGGCTGTCAGGGTGTCCCCAGGCCCAGGTTACCCCAGGGTTGCATCCTTGGGTTGGGCAGCCGGCCCGTGCTGTGCCCTGGGGTCCCACCAGCCCCTGCCCCRGCTCTGCAGAAGCCTTCACCCTTCTCCCACCAACAGGTTTAGTTCTCTGCAGCCCCACCCAGAGCGCCTGGACGTCTCCTTYTTCGTGGGCGGCCCCGTGTGGGCCATGGAGTGGTGCCCAACCCCGGAGGGCTCTGCAGCCCCGCAGTACGTGGCCGTGTCCTGCCACAGGAGCATGGAGGAGACTCACAGTGTGTCTGGGCTCCACTCAGGCCCTGCTCTCCTGCAGCTCTGGGGCCTGGGCATGCTGCAGACGGGGCAGGGGTGAGTGGCTGGGGCTGGGGCCTGCCTAGATCTTGTTTCCCTCTGTGACTGCATGGGTGGTGAGGCTTGTCCCCTCCCAGAGCCACCAGCCACAGCCTGAACCCCAARGAGGCTGTGCTGGTGTCCAGCTCTGCCAGTGGCATGCACTGGTGTGTGTTGGAGCTGCTGGGCACCAGCTGCCACGTTCCTCATGGCCAAACTCACACCCACAGCTCTCCCAACAAAGCCAGGCTGGCCTATGCCATCGCTGCTGACTATGGCTGTGTGTGGGACATGAAGTTCTGCCCCAGCGGTGCCTGGGAGCCACCCACTGCAGCCCGGACGGTGAGTGCTGCTCGAGGGCTGCCCTTGGGTTCCCCAGGGATCCTGAGAGCTGTCCCYATGTCTGAGCCCATCTGTCCATCCCTAGCACCCACAGATGAGCCGGCTGGGCCTGCTGGCTGCTGCCTTCTCGGACGGCAGGGTGGTGGTGTATGCCTTGCCACACCCCGGGGCCCTGCACCACGCCAAGACAACCCAGGTAAAAGGTAGGAAGAGCCACACCACCGAGCAGGGGCGTCCTGGCCCTTCTCCCCCTCTGCCAGGGTGGGACTGCAAGCCCCGAGGCTGGGCACCTCTGTCCATAGGACCCTGCTGTGCTGGGGGGCTGCCAGCAGGACTGTGCCCCAGCTTGGGGGAGTGAGCCCACCTGATCCCCAAGATTGGGTCCCTGCTGCCCCCAGCCTGGCATCTGTCACAGGTATAGGGTGGGATCCAAGGCTGCTTTTTGGTGTTGGGGGCCTGCTTTGAGTATTCTTGCGCCCAGAGGTCCAAGCCCCAGTGCCAAAGCGTTGCTTCCAATGGCTTCCACAATTCCATTGTAGAATTCCAATGGAGAAGAGCTCCAGCCTTGCCCACAGCCTATGTGAGGAGAGGCCATGTGCCAAGTGCAGCTTTGGTTCTGTCTCAGGGACACTGCAGCAGCCTGGCTGGGATGTAGCTCCCAGACATCCCCCAAAAGCTGAGCACTGGGAGGGGGCTCTCAGCAGCGTCACTGTGGCCATAGCAGGGTATGGGCTCTGAGCCCTGTGCTGGCTGACAAATTCTTAAGGCACTTAGCGTGTGCTTAACTTAAAACTAAAACCTAAACTTGTACTTCATATTTACGTGGCTTAAAAGCTCTAAAGGCTTTAATTCAACCCCTACATCTTTCTCTCTCCCTGGGGAACGCAGGGAGGGAGGGATGCACTCCAGCCAGAGTGGAGCAGCATCCTGCTGCCAGAGCTGCTCCCTCCAAGCCATGTGTTAGGATAGGACAGGGAGTGCTGGGCCAGCTCAGGCTAATGGTGCCTGTAATAGACTGCACAGAGCTGAGCAGGATTGATGGCCGGTGCGTGCTGGCGGTGGGCGCTCAGCCGTGGCCATGCTGACAGTGGGAAATGGGTTCCCTGTGCCCAGACACGGCTCCCAGCCCCCCTTCCCGGCATGCTGGCTGTGCCTGTGCTGGCTGTGGGGGCTGTGCTGCTGCTGCAGCCCCCCTGTGGCCCCTGTGATGGGGCCCACCCAGCTCCTGCCTGTGACTGGAGCCCGGCACATCATCGGCTGCGGCTGCACATGCAGTCACTGCACCTCATGGCTGGGCTGGAATGCTGCTTTCCAGCTCAGGATCAGTGCCAGGCTGTGGTGACAGGCCCTGCTGGGAGCTCCCAAAGTGGTGTGGCTGTGCTGGCTGTCCCTGGGGCAGTGGGGATGTGCATCCCTGTGTGCTCCTGCCTGGCAGAGCTGGGCTGGTCTCCATGCTGCATCCCCACTGTCACAGCTGTGCCAGGGAAGATGTACAGCTCCTCTATGTCTCCACCCATGGCTGCCACACTCCAGGCTGTGACGTGCCTGTCTGGTGCTCACTGTGCTGGAGGACAGCCCCACACTGGGGGTTTGGGATCCCAGGCCCGAGGGATGTAGGTCCCCACAGCACTCATGTTGGTGTTCCTGGTGGGGGGAATTCTCTGGTAGACAGAGCTGGTGCATGGTGGTCCTGTGGGTATCCTGCCCTGAGCTGTTGGGTGTAGGGTCTCTGCCCTCCCCAGGAGTGATGCCTGGCTGCTCCAGTCCTGTCAGCCTTGGAGCAGATACCCTGCACGGCTGCTCTCTGCCTTCCTGGAATGGTCAAAGTCAGGTCTGGCCCCTGTGTGTCACTGCATCTCCTTGGCTTTGGTGCTGGCCATGGTGGGGCAGGAGCATGCCTGCAGCACATTTCAGAGGCTGCTTCCTCCAGCACACAGGCAGGCCTGGCTCCTGGGGGTCTTGCTGCCACCAGTTTGTCCCTCCACGTCGTGGAGTTCCTGCCGTGCTGGGAACACTGCTCCGGGGGAATGGTGGGACAGGGACTGGGAGCCCTGGCCAGGGCCATGAGGAGCTGCAATCCAGGCTCCAGGCAGGGAGCTCCTGGGACAGCCAGTGCTGTCCCCCTGACCCCCTTCTGCTCTCTTCTAGATGGGTCCCTCCACAAGCACCTTATCTGCAAGGTCAGTGTTCCCTGCCATGGTGCTCCCTGTCAGGGCCGGCACCTGGAGAGCCCCCCAGCCAGTGCAGGTGGCAGATCTTGGGGAGCCGAGGCACCTGCAGAGTGTTGGAGGGGCAGAGCAGTGCCGTGCTCCCACCCCAGGCATCCTGCTCTTGGGGCATGGATGGCACCGGTGCAGGGCTGTGACCCAGGGCTCTTCCTTGGCCCCCAGGTGCAGTGCATCGCCACACTTCAGGTGGGCTCCGTCCAGGCAGGTAATGCATCCGAGTGTGGACAGTGCTTCAGTCTCTCCTGGATGCCTTCCAAGCCCCACCATCACCTGGCAGCAGGGTTTTATGATGGTGAGTCTCTTTCTGTGCCCTGTGGCTGCGGTCATGGAGCAGCCCTCACCCTGGCAGAGACACTGGAGCCTTGTGCTCAGCCTCAGCTGGTGCTGGAACCTCTGCCCAGCCCTGGGTCTGGGAAAGGCTTCTCTGGGCTGGTTGTTGTCATTCTGACATACCTCCAGGCCAGTCCCTGTCTGTGGCTCTGGGCTTGTCCACATCTGTTGAACTTGCCTAGGTGGAATTTTCTGCTAAGCTTGTAGTGATCTACAGCTCTGTGCTGTGTTGCCAGGACCTGCTGCCATGCTGTGTGCTTGGAGCCCCAGCTCCAGCCTGGCCTGTGGCCCTGCCTGTGCTGCTGCTGTGTCCTTCCACCATCCTGTCCCGCTCTCAGCCCCATCCCTACCTCCAGCCTGGCTGCTGTGTTCTGCAGCCCTGCCTGTGCCACTGCTGGTCCCCCACTGAAGCAGCTGCCCCGCTGGCAGTGCCTCATGGACACAAGTCTTTCCACAGGCACCGTAGCGGTGTGGAACCTGCTCACCAAATCCCTGCTGCAGTGCGTGCACCAGCCCGATGCCTCCCTCAAGCTCTACCCTTTCCAGTGCTTTCTAGCCCATGACCACGCAGTCCGGAGCGTTGAGTGGTGCAAGGCTGACAGGTGAGGGCAGGAGCAGGCACAGGTGTTGCCAGGAGAGGAGCTTCCTCCTGCAGGAGAAGCTCCTTCATCAAGAAGGGCTTGGGAGGCCACGGTGCCAATGACACTTGGGCCTCTGCAGCACCAAGGGGTTGGGTTGGGCTTTCAAGGGTGAGGGCAGTTAAGCCACTGCAAGGCTGGGGCCACCTGGGGCCTGCAGTGGGATGGGCACAGCTCCATGCTGGGCTCTCAGTGCTGCCTTTTTCCTGCTCCTCAGCAACTTCCTGGTCACGGTCGGCAGCGATCGCAAGATCAAGTTCTGGGACCTGCGGCGGCTCTACGAGCCCGTCAACAGCATCAAGCGGTTCCTGAGCACTGAGGTGGCCTGGCTGCTGCCCTACAATGGCATCACTGTGGCCCAGGACAACTGCTACGCCTCGTGAGTGCTGGGACCAGTCCTGCTGCGAGGGACTGGTTCAATTTCCCAGGGCCCCCTCTGGCTTCCCCTTCCCTGGAACTGTCCAGCTGTGCCATGGCAAGGGCAGGCTCTGCTTGTTTTGGGTCACACCACAGCAGCACAGCATGACATCCCTTCTGCCATGCCTTCCTGAGGCAGAGGCAGGGTAGGACAGGGGATTGCCTACCCCTGGACTGGGCACCAGGTGTGCTGCTAAAGGGGTTTGGGGTTTCAGTGAGTTCTTGGCCTGTGGGAGCTGCCTTGAGCTGCCTCTTGACTTGATGACATGCTGCTAGAGCACGAACAGCCCCCTCACGCTGGGCCAGTTCTATGGGGAGGTGGGCTGTGCCTGGCTCTCACATTCCTGGTGACAGGCATCCCGTGCCTCATTCTGTCCCTCCCCACACAGGTATGGGCCCTGTGGGATCCACTACATCGACGCCGGGTACCTGGGCTTCAAGGCCTATTTTGTGGCCCCTCGCAAGGGCACCGTGTGGGTAAGGGCCAGTGCAGGGCCATTCGGTGGCCAGCTCAGCACTAGCTGGGGCTCAGGGCTTGCAGATGGGGGTGACACTGCCCAGCTGGGGGTGGTGGGAACCCTGTGCCCTCCAGCCCTCTGTCCCTGCAGAGCATCTCTGGCTCGGACTGGCTGAACACAGTAGCTGCGGGTGACATCACCGGTGAGCTGGTGGCAGCGGTGCTGCCTGACCTGGCTGTCAACCCCCTCAACGTCAAGCGCTCCTTGGATCGCAGATTTGTAAGAGACCATTGCCCTCGGGTGACCCAGCCCAGCACACAGGGCTGGCAGGGGGACCCTAGGAAAAGTGTCCTGGGCCCCTCATCCCACTGGTCCCTGTCTGCAGAGGAGCAGCAGGATCTCTACCCTGAGCCCCTCTCACCCACAGCCGGTGTACAAAGCTGACCTGCTGCCGTGCAGCCCTGACGGGCCTGAGTGCACCGAGCAAACCCTGCCCAGGACCCATCGCTACAGTGAGATGGTAGCCAGGAGCTACATCCGATTCCAGGACACAGACCTGGTAGGAGAGGACCTGGGGCAGCCCGGGTCCGACCCATGAGCAGGGCTTGTGGGGCTGTGGCTGGGCAGTGAGGGTGGCAAGGCCAGGAGATGCTGCTGGGGCGTTGGGGCAGCCCTTTGCCTCCGGCAGGGCTGAGATCGGGGTGTATGCGATGCTCCTGCCTCGGGCCCACAGCCCAAGGTGGTGCCACCCCTTTCCAGCGCAGCTTCCAGAACTTTCCAAGCCGGGAGCCCATGCGCCGGATGCACAAGCAGGAGCTGAAAGCAGAACTGAGCCTTGACCGCCTGCAGCTGGAAGCCCTGCACAGGGTGAGTGGGCCAGGGGGACCCTCAGCCCCAGCACTGCACAGATGGCTCTGCTCTGGGGCACAGAGTCCCAGCACCCCAGCCCTTCTCTCATGAGCTCCTCTGTTCACACTCTGGGGCACAGAGTCCCAGCACCCCAGCCCCTCCCTCATGAGCTCCTCTATTCCCACTCTGGGGCACAGAGTCCCAGCACCCCAGCCCCTCCCTCATGAGCTCCTCTATTCCCACAGGTGCGTTTCAGCCCCAACCTGGACTCTCAGGGGTGGCTGGTGTCGGGCGGGCAGGCGGGCATTGTGCGGGCACACTGCCTGGCAGGGCTGGCCTCTGGTGTGGGCCACCAGCTGCTCCCAGAGTGCCAGGCCCGCTTCAGCGTCCTCTATGGGGACACACCCAGCAGCCCTGGCCCCCCTGAGCACTCCCCTCTGCCAGCGGAGTAGGGGTGTCAGTCCCTCGTGCTGCTGCCACGTGCTCGCGCTGGGCAGGGGTTGGGGCTGGGGCCAGCTATGGTGCTGTGGGCCCTCTCAGCACTGCTTTCTCGATGGGCCTCTGCTGCAGGAGGGACAGCTGCTCCCAGCCATTCCCTGGGATGCTCTGGACACTTGTCCTCATCCTCTGGGCCTGGAAGGGTCCGTCTGCGCTGTTGGGTCTGAGCTGGGCGGGGGCGGTGGGACCTGCGAGTGTCCCAGGGCTGAGCTGTGGGTCTGACCCCATGGAAGTGCCCATGGGCTTCATCAGCATGGAGCTGTGCTTGTGCTGGCCTCCATCCCCTCTGTGCCCCAAAGGGCGGGGAGGGGTCTGGGGGCTGTGGAGTCGCTCACATTGAGCTTGTATTCAGCTGTGCAGAATAAACGTGGTTGGTTTTTTATGGCTGTGGTAGTACTGGCACCAGGGCAGACGTGGCTGGTAGTTGTGTCTGTAGGGGCCCACCCCCAACTCCACCCATTCCCTCCCTATGCCCCTCTGTCTGCTGCACTGCTGCTGCTGCTCCAACACATTTATTGGCAGCGCTGGCACCGCTGCTGACACAGATGGACAGATTGACACCAGGGGCACAGGCACAACTCAGCAGAGGGAATGGATCAAGCCCAGGCACGGCAGGATTCAGACGGAGCCCAGGCAACAGCATGAGGGGCTGGAGCCAAGGCCAGGTCTAAGGTCCCCCATGGGGGATGTCCCTTCCTGCCAGGACAGACAGGCTCCCTGGGTGGTGGGGCAGGATTCCACCTCCTCAAGAGCTATGGCACAGCAGGGAGTGGAAGATCCCAGAGAGTCCCTGTGCTCCACAGGCCAGGCCATGTGTCCGTCCCCTCCAGGACACCACACTGGAGTCACTGTCCCACCCCAGGACTCTGCAGCACTGGGGTGGGTAGAGGGTGGGATGGGATCTCAAGCACTGCCCTGCTCTAGCACAAGGAGCTGGGGCCAAGGCCACCTCTGGCCCAGTGTAGCAGCAGGAGGGGGTCTCAGGTTCGGGGGTCCTGGCAGTGGGGACAGCCTGCTGTCTCCTCCTGGTGCTGCTCCACCTGTACCGTGCACAAGGCAAAGCCAAACCTGCTCTGGAGCCGGGCAGTGACCTCCTGCAGCACCATCTCAGGGTCAGCACTGGCATCTAGGAGTAGCAGGGCAGGGGCTTGTTCCTGGCATGGCCAGTGGGACCCCCACCCTGGCCGTGCCCTGTGCAGGTCACTCACCCACAGCCACGTGCACTGACACCATGGGGTGGCTCAGAGTCAGCGCCCAGAGGTGCAGGTCGTGGACACCCCGCACCCCGCTGGCCCCCAGCAGCTCCTCCTTCACTGCGTCGAACTCCAGGCCCCGCGGCGTCCCTGCCAGCACCACCAGTCACAGGGGGCCACCCTCGGCCCCCAGCCATAGCACCCACCCGGGTGAGGGCTCCCAGTGGAAGCCACTGGGGCTGGGGGCTTCCCCAGGGGAAGCAGGTTGGGCATGGTGGCTTTGGGGAGAGACAGGCCTCACCTTGGGGCCAATGCACCTGTCTAGGGTGGAGACTAGGGTCTGGGGGGGTTCAGGTGGGGCAAGGGAGAGGCAGAGGAGGTGAGGTGCCTCATGGGCAAAGTGCTGTGGCAGACGCAGCTCCAGGAGCTCCCGTGCTCACCCTGCACGTGTGGTCTCACACCCCTCTCACTCACTGCTCACCTTCCATGAGGACCCTGAAGACGTCTCTGAGGATCGTGATGGTGGAGCCAAGGACAAAGACCGAGAAGAAGAGGGTGCTGATGGGGTCTGCGATCTTGCACTGGGGCTGCAGAGAGAGGGGTCTCTGTGAGGCTGGGGGCAGAGCCCACGTGGCACCCTGCCTGGGACTGGGAGGGCTGTTCCCACAGGCAGCATTGGGGCAGTCCAGCCTGGGCACCTTGAAGTAGATGATGGTGGCAGCCACGAGGACGCTGACGCTCTGCAGCAGATCACCCACCACGTGGACGAAGGCTGCCCTCACACTGGTGCTGCCGGGCAGGGGGCTGGGCTGGCAGGCCACAGAGCTCTCCAGCTGCTCGTAGGCCCCTGTGCCATGGCCATGGCCAGCAGGGGACTGGTGCAGGATGTAGGCCATGCTGGGAAGAGCAGGGCTGGCTCAGTGCCACACTGACAGGGCATGGGGGCCCTGCTGGCCCTGCTTGGGCAAAGGGGGCACAGGCAGTCACACCTGGGTCTTGGGACAGCGGGAGGAGTGGGGCTGGAGGTGCAGCAGGGCTGGAAGGTGTGCAGGAACAGGGCAGGGGTTTGCTCCTGGGGCTCATGGCAGGGCTGCTTGGGGGACCAGGGAATGGGAGCTGTGGGGATGTAGGCACAGGGACTGGAAGCCCCGAGCATATGGGAGAAGGTGAAGTAGGGGAGGCAGCGCCTGGGGGACACAAGGGTGGTGCACAGGGACACCAAGTGACCTGGGGGCACAGCTGGGGTTCTTGGGGTTCCAGGGACACAGGTGGGGCAGGACTCAGGCTGATGGTGCACAGGGACCCCGGGTGCACAGGACATACACCAGATTGACGCCGACGGCACAGGCGGACGTGGCCAGCATGGCTCGTGCCTCGATCTCGTAGTCATTGCTGATGATGCGGGCGGCTGCCAGGTAGACGAGGGCTGCGGTCACAACCCAGATGGAGAGGACAGAGGCCAGCGCACCCAGTGTCTCTGTGGGATGAGAGCCATCAGCACCCAACCTGGCCGTGGGGTTCCCCTGGAGCCCCACAGGGCTGCACTCCTCAGCTCACCTGAGCGGTGCCAGCCAAAGGTCATGGTCTTGGTGGGTGGCCGGTTGGAGACCCAGAGGGAGAAGAGGCTGACAGACATGCTGCCCACGTCTGTCAGCAGGTGGGCTGCATCTGTCATGATGGCCAGGCTGTGTGCCAGGTACCCACCTGTGGGCACAGAGCAGCTGGCACCCCGGCCCCGCTGGCAGCCCCCCACCCCGGCCCAGCACTGTTACCTATCACCTCCCCGATCATGAACAGGCAGCACACGGCGCAGGCGATGCTCAGCTGCCGGCGGGCCTGGAGCCTGCCCTGCCCCGGGCTGGGGGTCGGCGGGCTGCAGCGGCAGCGGGGATCTGGAGCCGGAGGGGCCGCCAGTGCTGAAGGGTCTCCAGAGCCTGTGAAGAGACTAGGGGCGGGGGTCACTGCCGACAACACCGCCTCGGGTGCTCCCTGCCCAGAACCCCCGAGGGTCCTGCTACCGCTCAGTGGTACGCAGTCGGTGCTGCACCGGCAGAACCCCCCCCACAGCGGGACGAGCAGCCACGGGACCGGCGGCAGCAGCAGGAGGCGGTGGCACGGGGCTCCCGCCGGAACCGGAGACGGGACTGGTGCGGGTACCCGCGGGGAGGTGCGGGTGGGAGCGATGTGCTGCGCCTGGGGTCGGGCTGCGGAACGGGCCACCGGTGCGGAGACGTGAGGTGTGAGAAGGGGCGACGGGGGCCTAGGTCCCGGTGCGTAGGGCAGCAGTGCGGGAACGGGGACGGACAGCACGCCGGGACGGGGGCTAATGGATGGACGGTACCGGTGTGGGCGGGTGATGGATGGATGGTACCGGTGTGCGTGGGTGACGTTTGGGCGCCGATAGATGCGGGACGGACACCCGAGGGGGGAGCGAGGCTGGCGCACGGCGGGGCTGGTTCCGCTTGAGCGGAGGTGCCGGTGGCACGGTGAACGTGCCGGTGGAGACGTGACGGTGCAAGTGGCGGACGGTCAGGGCTGGCGCGGGGACTGCGGAGGTGCCGGTGTCCGTGTCGGATGGATGAAGGCACGGGGGCGGACGGGGACGGACGTGCCGGGGGTGCCGGTGTCGGGGGTGGGAGCTGGGCGGCGCGACGTGCCGGGGGCTTGCGGGTGCCGGAGGAGCTGAGGGCGATGGGGGCGATGGAGGTGCCGGGGATGATGGGCGAGCAGGTGCCGGCAGCGCGGGTGCGGGAAGAGCGAGGGTTGCAGATGCGGGGGATAGTGGAGGTGGCCGTGCGAGGAATTGCCGCGGGCCCTGGGAGGTGATGGGGTGCCGGGGGTGGCGGTGCCAGGGTAATGGAGATGCCGATGGTAGAAGTGATAGTGCCGATGATGGGGTTGTCGGGACGATGGTGTCCGGTGGTGATGGAAGTGCCGGTGGTGACTGGAGTGTCGGGGGTGTCGGTGCAATGGGGTGCCGGTGATGGAAGTGCCGTCGGTGCAGAAGGCGCCGGTGATGGAGTTGTGCTAGCGGTGGTGAGGGTGCCGGGGTGATGGGATGCCAGGGCGATGGGTGCCGGTGATGGGATGCCGGAGGTGCCGGTGATGGATGCCGCGGCGATGATTGCCGGAGCCGGTGGTACCTCTTGAGGCGCAGGCTGCCGTCGGCGCGGCCGCCCCGCGGGCTCACCAGGCGGGCGCTCTCGGTGCCGGTCGGGGGCTCCATCCCGGGAGCGAGGGGCACGGCGGGCACCGGAGGCACCGGCACCTCCGAGCCCCGCCCCTGCCGTGACTCCGCCCCCTCCCGCCGGGCCCCGCCCCACGCGCGGGTGGCGGGGCGGTCCCGCCCGCGGTGCCGCCGTTCCGGGCTCTGGAGCGGGGGCGTCGGCGGTGGGGTGCGGGTGTTGCGGTCCAGTGGATCTCCAGGCAAAAACATGGGAACTGTGTGTAAGGGGCGCTGCTTTCACAGGAGAAACTCTTCGGGGACAGGGCTCAGCCTCACCTCTTGTCCCTGGGCAGGTGATGGCACAACCGATCCTGGGAGCCGTCTGGGCACGGGAAGGACAGGAAAAGGAGCTGAAGAGAAGCCGGCACGGTGTCACCGACGGGGATCGTGCCTGACCATTCCGATCACTTTCCGTGGTGAAATGCCGGACCCGGAGCACGAAGGGAGTGCAGGGAACAGTGTCTGCCCAGGCTACAGGAAGGCTTTTGACGCTGGATCCCTTGGGATCCTCCGAGAGAAGTGCTGGGAGCACGGGCTGGATGAGCCGGGAGGGGCTGCATTGAACAGGGGTTGTATGGCCGAGCCCAGAGCAGGGTATTCAGCAGCCAGTAACGAGCAGTGTACCACGGGATTAGTACTGAGTCCAGTCCCGTTTGTCGCCGCCTTTAAGGACCTGGAGGCCAGGCAGAGCACCCTCAGCACGGTGACAGATGGCACCGACCGGGGAGAGGTGGCTTCACCCAGCGGGTCGTGCTGCTCCATAGTGTGGGGGGATTCAGGGTGGGCAGCAGAGACGGGGGGGGCAGGAGCCTGAGGAGGGTCAGCACGGGGCAGTGCAGGATCCTGACCTGGGAGGAGCAACCTCAGGACGGGCAGGGGGCAGCCGGCTGGGAAGCAGCTCCGCAGAAAAGGCTCCAGGGGTCCTGGGAGACGCCGAGTTGAACATGAACCAACAACGCACCTTTGGCACGTCCTGGACACCACCCCGTAGCGCCGGCTCCCCAGGACACAGGGAGGGACAGGGAGGGACAGGGACAAGCTGGGAAGAGCCCGCCGAGCACCTTGTGATGCTGCAGGGCTGGAGCGTCTCTGCTAGGGTCGGGATGAGGGAGCTGCGGCTGCTCAGCCCGGAGCAGAGCGGGCCCCGAGGATCCCGCCGGGCTGTGACACCTGCGGGGAGGGGTCTGCAGGTGAGCC
>QVAJ01000633.1:27374-41616 GCA_003546035.1 Mixornis gularis | reverse complement strand
GGCTGCTGCTGCTGCTGCTGCTGTTTCTTCTGCTGTGGGACGTGCTGCCCACCCAAGGAGGATGAGTCTTACAAGTATGTGGACCCCAAGGACCTGGAGGCACAGATGCGTGCAGAGGACAGCGGTAAGTCAGACTGGAGCCCAGCAGCTGGGAGCACCTGTGTTTGCTTTGTGGGGGCTCTGGGGTGTCCCCATGTCCCATCTCATGTTGAGGACAGAGTTCTGGCTCAGGCTTTGGGTTGGTTTTAGACACAGTTCTTGCTTCCAGCCAGCCTTTGGTGTTTCCTGTGTGGTTTGGGGTTGGTGGGAGCCGCTGTGTGGGTCATGAGCACCTCCTTCCCTCTGGACAAAGACCCTCTGAACAGGCCTGAAGCGTAGAGACCCTCAGGCCTGTGCCCTTTGGAGCACAGAGCACGGGAAGAGCAGCTGTGCTCCAGGCCAGCTCTGTTCCCTGCCACTGGCCATACTGGTGTCAGTGGGGCTGGGTGACTCCTGCAGATTTCCRTGGCATCAGGGCACTCCCACAGGGTTCTGCTCTGGCCAGGGGTGTGGGAGCTTTGGTCTRTGGGAGCCCTTGCAGGGGTGTTGTGAGATTGCTGCTCACTGGCACCACAGGATGGGGCTGAGCCACTGATCTGCAGCTCTTCCTTTCCAGATCCTCAGATCCCTGTTGTAGCACAGCCCCCRCCTGCCAGCACGGAGCCGCTGCCAGCCAGCGCCAGGAGTGATGCCTGAGGCTGGCCCCATCCCGCCGACTCCCCCAGGACTGGGGGCAAGGGATCCTCCTTTGGGACTGTCACTTTCTGGGACCATGGTCCCACCCCCCGGGCTGGCTCCTCAGCCCCGGGAGGGATAGAATCTCAGGTTAATTTGGCCAGCATCAATGCACAGGCTCCTGGGCCCCCTGCTCGAGCTCCAGGGCAATGCCCCTGCRTCCCAGCACTGTGGTGGCAGTGGCCTGGAGCCCGTGCTGCTGTGGCCCCCTTTAGTGCCTTGCCTGTGCCCACGTCGGGCACCGAGCAGCAGGCACGAACAGAGATGCTCCAGGCCGAGCTCTGTAGCTCACACAGGGGAGCTGAGCACACCCAAGACCATTAGCACTGTAACCTCTGGGGCTGGGCTGAGCCCGCTGCCCCCTCATGCAGCCCTCCCGACGGGTGCTGGGTGCCAAACGCTGCTGCGGGGTCGGGGTGCTTCTATCTGTACCCCTTTCCTCTGCCCTCTGGGTTTGTCTGGRTTTTTGTGGGCACCATTAAAGGCTGACGGGAGGGGAGCGTGTGTGTGTGTGCCTGGGCTCTGTCCAGGGCTGCCGGAGCACTGAGCAGCAGGATGTGMCTCTGCCTGGTGCTGTCCGTGCTGGGGGCTGTGCCCGTGGATCCTGTGGGGTGGTGGGCTGATTTCGGTGTGGGGTAGGCAGGTCATGTCCTGTGCGGAGTGGTCATGTCAAGTGGAGTGAATGTCACTTGTCTCCTGTCACCCACCTGGTCCCACTCTCTGTCTGCTGCTGCTGGCTCCCACAGGCTCGGCTCTTCCCACTCCTTGCTGTGCAGTCCTGGAGCCCTGCTCCCCACAGCCCGGTGCTGTGTCTGCTCCTGCCCTCCTCTCTGGGGAGCCGTGGCCCTGCTGGGAGCCAGGTCTGGCAGGGATGGGACCGAGGGGGACGCAGTGACCTGCTTGCCCTTTCTTCCCATCTCTGGTCACCGCCTCTGCCCGCAGCTGCATGGGCTCTGCCTCACTCCCTAAATATAGACAGGGTGCCAGGGTGAGTGAGGATGGAGGTGTCCTGGCACCAGCCCCTCCACTCGGCTGTTGGAGGGGGCTGGCACTGGGCAGGGGCTGTGGGATCTGGGGTACCCCAACCTCCCCCAGCCCTGCTGCCTGCAGAGGGGGGTACATACCCCTCCACATGGCTGCCAGCCCTGCAGCCCCTGCACCAGCCAGCCCTGGTSCCCCGGAACCTCGGCTGCTCCTCCTCCCCACGCAGGGGGTCAGCGGGTCCCGAAGCTCAGTCGGTCTCCGGGAATCTGCCGGTCCCGGGACCAGCCGGTCCGAGGGGTGGGCAGGAACGGTGACTCAGTGTCACCCGACGCCGCCGACAGCTGCGGCCCCGGCGGGGCGGGGGCGGCTAAAATTAGCGCCGGGGGCCGGGGCCGGGGCCGAAACAAAGCGAGCACCGGGAGGCCGGAGTGGAGCCGCGGGACAGAGCCGGGTCGGGCCGKGCCGGGACCGCGGCCATGAACTTCGCGGTGGGGTTGAAGCCGCTTCTGGCGGAGGCGCGAAGCATGGAGAGCYTGGAGAAGCAGCTCATCTGCCCCATCTGTCTGGAGATGTTCACCAAGCCCGTGGTCATCCTGCCCTGCCAGCACAACCTCTGCCGCAAGTGCGCCAACGACGTTTTCCAGGTGGGACCCGCCGGTGGGGCGGGGGGGGCACCGGGACCTACGTCCCAGTCCGGTGGGCGATGGCCCCGTTATCCCTGGACCCCCGGCCAGCGAGGCGAAGGGGTGGGCGGCACCAGGAACACCGGGATCCTCGTCACAGGGCGGGCCTGGTCTGGCACTGGCACCAGGAATCCTGGCTCCGGGACCGGCCGCTGGGACCTCCGGCTGGGCTGCGCTCGGTGGCGCTCCCGGCTGGCCGGGATGGTGAACGGGAGGCAGGGGCCGTGTACGCGTCCTTGTTTGTGTCCACATCTGTGCTCTTGCCCATCTCCATCTCTGTCTCCGTGCCCGGGTCTGTGCCGGGGGCGCTATGGGACGSAGATCCGTGGGGGCGGGCGTTGCCGGGGGTACCGGGGGTACCGGSGCTGCCGGGGGGTGCCGGGGGTGCGGGATGTCGCCGCAGTGACCCCTCGCATACCCCCGCAGGCCTCCAACCCGCTGTGGCAGTCGCGGGGCTCCAGCGCCGTGCCGTCTGGCGGGCGGTTCCGGTGCCCGTCGTGCCGGCACGAGGTGGTGCTGGACCGGCACGGGGTGTACGGATTGCAGCGGAACCTGCTGGTGGAGAACATCATCGACATCTACAAGCAGGAGTCTGCCCGGTCCGGAGGCGCGGGGACCCCGGGGCGGGGGGCGAGACCCATGGAGAGGGCTGGGGGTGGGATTCCAGCAGGAAGTCGGGAGTCATGGGTGGGAGGGCGGTTGGGGGAATATCCCTGGGGCTGGGGATGTCTCCAGGTATTTCTGGTGCCAGGAATGCCCCTGGGGTCAAAGGGTCCCTGGGAGGAGCCAGAGGCGTCTCTGGGGCTGGGCAGGTCCTGGGGGCTGGTGCTGTCTCTGGGGGCCAGGGTGTCTATGTGACACCCCCAAAACCCCGTGTAGACCCCTTCATGCCAAGGCTGAGCAGCACCTCATGTGTGAGGAGCACGAGGACGAGCGGATCAACATCTACTGCCTGCGCTGCGAGGCGCCCACCTGCTCCCTCTGCAAGGTCTTTGGGGCACACAAGGACTGCGAGGTGGCCCCGCTGCCGGCCGTCTACCAGCGCCAGAAGGTGGGGGTCCCCTGGGGTCTGGGGGGGCCCGGGGTACCCACACAGCCACCCTCACCCCCCTGCCCTCTACTCCCAGAGCGAGCTCAGCGACGGCATTGCCATGCTGGTGGCGGGGAACGATCGGATCCAGGCCATCATCACGCAGATGGAGGAGATCTGCCACACCATCGAGGTGGGGACTGATGGTGTCCCTGGGGCTGTGCTGGGGAGGGGGGACACGGGGCAGCCCCCGACTCTCCCGTCCCCGCAGGAGAACGGCCGGCGGCAGAAGCAGCACTTGGGGCTGCGGTTCGACGCCCTCTACGGGATCCTGGAGGAGCGCAAGAAGGAGCTGCTGCAGAGCATCGCGGCCGAGCAGGAGGCCAAGCTGCAGCGCGTCCGGGGGCTCATCCGCCAGTACGGAGACCACCTGGAGGCTTCCTCCAAACTGGTGGAATCAGCCATCCAGGCCATGGAGGAGCCCCAGATGGCCGTGTACTTGCAGGTCCTGCCAGGGGAGCAGGGGACGTGGGGGCTGGGACTGCCCTGGGGCTGTGTGATCGTGCTGTGGTTCTCTGAGGGGTGTGGGGCTGCTTCACAAGTCTAAACAGGGGGGCTGTGCTCACCCAAATGGTCTGTGGATGCCCCTGGGATGTGCAGGGGTGGACTTGTCTAGGAGATGATGATGATGTCTAGGAGACACTCATCCCCCCTTGCTTTCCTTCACAGCACTCCAAGGAACTCCTGAAAAAGTGAGTGGGGAGCATGGGGGGAAAAGGCCTTTGGCTGGTGGCCCTCTGGATGCTGGGCCCTGCAGCTCCCAGGGTGTCTCTGCCCTGCAGGATCACAGACATGTCCAAGGCATCGATGAGCAGCCGCCCTGAGCCCGGCTATGAGAACATGGACCACTTCTCCATCAACGTGGACCACGTGGCTGAGATGCTGAGGACCATCGAGTTTCAGACAGGTGCCTGCACTGGGGAAATTGCTGCTGTCCCCAGGGGGCACTGGGACTGCCCCTGGGGTGCCCAGCCCTCAGAGAAGCAGAGCCCCCCTCACCACACGCCCTGTGTGGGGATCCCACACAGTACTGGGGATGTGACCCCCACCCATAGCACCATCCAGGGGCCCTGGAGGGACAGTCCTGCCCCAAGCTTTCCCTGGTTCCCACACTGGGCTGGTCACATTCCTCCTGCGAACATCCTGGAGTGTCCTACTAGGTCACCCCCCTCCTGGCATGTCCTGGTGTATCCCCATGATGTGGGAGGGAGGGAAGGTCCCACCTGAGCTGTCCCCTGCCCACAGAGCCACTGGGTGAGGATGAGGGTGATGGACCTGGGGATGGCAGTGAGGCTGCAGTGGATGAAGAACGGCTGGACAGCCTGGAGGTGCCTGAAGCTGCTGAAGGTGAGTGGACCATGACTGCCCAGTGCCATGTCCAGTGCCATCCCTGCCTGGCTGTGCAGCAGCACGGGTCCTTCAGGGTGCCAGGGTATCCCTCTCTCCATCTTGTTCCCTCTTTCCCTCTGCAGATGTGGGGCCGAGGCAGAAGCCAGCGAGTTCTCCCCATGGTGAGACCCTCGTGGGGAGTGAGATGGGCACAGCCATGGGGTGCCGTGGGGCAGAGGAGACACCTCCTGGCAATGGGGATGATGATGGGAAGGTCACACCCCAGGCTCCCCCCAAGCCATCCCTCTCTCCCTGCGGCAGGGAGTGGGAAGGGGGTCCTGGGGTCACGGGGCTGAGGTTACTTTTCTGCACAGGTCAGCACTGAAGTGAAGCTGTGGGGTAATGCTGGCATGCCCTGAGCTATGGCTGTCCCTGTCACACCCGGATACGGCTGTCTCTGTCACCCCTGCTCCGGCTATGGCCGTCCCTGGCACTCTCAGGCGAGCTCCATCCCTGCTGCTGGAATTCCCCAAAGGGGCGCTGCCCCTCTACGGCATTAAAAGTGTGTGAGGACACGTTCTGGCATTAAAAGTGTGTGAGGACACGTCCTCCCGTGTGGTGTGTGGGTGGGGTGGAGGGGGGGGTTGCCCCAAAACAGCTCTGCACCGGCCCCACAGGGTCCATCCCAGCACAGCCCCTGCCCCATCACCCCAGCGGTGCCCCCAAGACCTCAGGGGGGGCTGAGACCCCAGAGCAACTTTGAGCCCTGTGAGTGGGGCTCTGCCCGCCGCCCCCAGCCCCTGCAGGGGGGCGACGACCCTCAGGTGGCCCCCCCCTCCATCCTGCCACCCCCATTTGAATGCCCGCAGCAGCACCGTCCCCCGGGTGCTCCGAGCAAACACTGCCGGGATGAGCTGGCTGAGTACACACACAGCCGCATCAGCGCCGGGTCGCGCCCCCCAGCCCGGCAGGGTCCCCCGGGACCCCGCGGCAGCGGTGGCTGCGTCACCCGCCCTGTCCGGTCTCCATGGCGGCGCGGCTGATGATGCACATGGCCAGGGGTCCTCGGGCTGGACGGGTCCCCTGTGGCTGGGCTCCGTGGGGACGTCCCCGCTGCCACACCCTGCCCACCCAGGGGACAACAAGGGCTGAGCCCTGCGGACCCCCCGGCAGCCGGCAGACCGTGACAACCGCTGTGGCAAGGTCCCGGAGCAAACAGGACATCCCTGTTCTCCTGTGTCCCCGAGCTGTCACTTCAGGCAGAGGCGATGTGGCTGCCACAGGACCAAGCCCAGGGCCCAGCCCAGCTGCTCGCTGCCACCATCTGCTCCTTCACACTCCAGAAACGTGCCTGGAAGGGCTTGGGTGATGCCTGGGGAGTGTAAGGGGCTGCGGCTTCTCCATGCCTGCACCAGACATTTGTGGATGCATCATTTGCCTTTCCCCCATTCCTCAGGGATGTTCCCTTGTCGCCGTCACCCTCCAGAGGTGACTGTGAGGGACTCAAGCACTCAGCAGCCCCTCAGCTGGGTGCCATGGTTGCCATCCCAGTGCTTGAGATGCCTCAGGAGAGCCCCACCTTAGTYCTCTTCTGTTTTGGGCAATTTTCTTCCTTGTGCTTTGTGTCCAGATGCTCGTCACCTGCCGCTGCCCTCCCAAAGCAGCCTGTCCTCTGGGCAGCCCCCTGGAATTTGCTGATGCCTCTGCTTGTCCAGTTAAATTGCACCCCCAGCTGAGATTTCAGGAAGAGGTGATCTGTGCACTGAGCATGGATTTTAACACACAGCCTGCTCCAGGTGCTGTTCAAGGGAGTCTCCAAGAAGCATCATTTGTCTTTACTCTTCTCCATAATGGTGCTTCCAAAGGCTTTTTCTCCATAAGGAACACAATGTTCACATTCCTAAAGAACATCTTTTCACTTTCCCCCGCAAAGGCAGGTAGGTTGTCCACTTACTGCCATCACTTACCCAACTCTATGTCCCATTTGTAGAATTTTGTCCATTTTATTGGGTTTGTACCGGGTTTGTGTGGTGAGGTTTTGGTAGTGGCAACCTGTGTGAGAAGCTGCCAGAAGCTTCCCCCATGTCCAAGAGAGCCAAAGCCAGCTGGGTCCAGGATGAACCTGCAGCTTGGTCGAGGCAGAGTCCATCAGTGATGGCAGTAACATCTCAGGGGTAAGGTATTTAAGGAGGGAAAAAAAAATTCTTGAGTAGAGGTAATTGCAGCCAGAGAGGAAGGATGTGAGAGCCACAGCCCTGGAGCTCCCAGGTCAGTGCAGGAGGAATGAAAGGACATGCTTTAGGTTCTGGAGCAGGGATTCCCCTGCAGCCTGTGGGTAGCAGGTACCCAGGGGTAGCAGAGACCCACCTGCAGGGCCTGGAGGAGCCCAGGTGGGTGCCCAAAGGAGTCTGTGACCCTGTGGGAAGCCCATGCTGGGCAGGGTCCTGTGCAGGACTCCTCACACAGGGCACCAGTTATCACAGTCCTGGCAGCTTTATCTCAGCTGAGATCAAGATGAAAGACACAGGAAATGTAGAGTTGAGTTCGCTCTTGGTTGTTTATTATATCTTTTTTATTTACAGTATTTACAGTGTGAGCTCCAACTTGCCAGTTAAAGAAACGAGACAAAATGGAGACCTTTTAAGTCTTACCAAAGCTATTTAAGAGATAATTACCCAATATTAAACTGACACCTGTATTATTTATGCTTTTGACCTAATAATGACCATTCAAGATTTTCAATGCAGACATCTTTCACCCAATTAGAGAAAGCCACCCAAATCTGTGAAGAAGAGGGAAGAAGGTGAAGAAGACCTCGGACAACACCCTGAAACTTCTATTTTGGCCCACACACATTACTATATACCAAAACCCCAAACCTAAGTTTTCACCCTGTGAAATCACACAGCCCCATCCCAACTACACACCCACAACCCCTGTGCTGTCACACAATCTCAAAAACCTAATCCAAAGCCTCAAGTCAAATGCAGTGCTTGCTTGAAAATCAACACCTCTCAGCCCAAAAAACCTGAAATTTTCAGCTTCCAGAATCCMAACAGACCCAGGGCCTTTTCTTCAGGCATATGAACTTTTGGTAACACCAGCCAACCAGAAAAGTGGTTGATGGACACCAATAAATGTTTGCATTAATTACATCTGGGTGATTCTGGTAAATGGTAAAATCCATTTGCCAACGTTTCTCAGGGATTATTCCTCGCTTTGTGCTTCCTCACTGTATTTTCTTTCTTATTTTCAGATGATTAATACAGCAAAGGATAAATTTTAACTACTCTCTCTGCTAAACTTTGCATCCTGCATCCAAAGGATTTTTTGCTAAAAGCAGTGATGCATCTGCTCCTCTGTGTGTGTCTCTTGATGCAGCCTTTTAAGTTGGATTTCCATTATCTCCAAAAGCTGCTTTCCAGGTGTTTTCCACCACTTTTCTTTATTTTTAGTAAAATAATAATCTGTTCCACTCATTGTTTCTCTTCTTTGGTTATAATTTGTTGGAGATGAATCTACACAGGTTTGTGGAATCAAAGCTCCTTCATAACTTGGTTCCCTCAATGCAGCTTCTTCCACTGTTGGATCTGCTCTTCTATTTCCCTCTACGATATTTGGATTCTTTTTCTGGGGGGCTTTGCAATGTATTATTGTGACGTTCTTTGGTTGAAGAACTGCTTTCCATATCTTTGGAATTTCAGCTACATATTTTTCTGTGAGGTCAAAACTCCTTGCTCTTCCCAAACTGCTCCATGAGCATGGACTGTGCCAAAGGCATGTTTTGAGTTGAGTCTGTATAAATATTGACCTCCTCAGCTCAATGCCAGGGCCCAAGAGAGAGCTCCCAGTTTGGTTTTCTGGGAAGAGCTGTGCATGAGCAGGGGTTGTTTTCCAATACCTTCATGGTAGTGACCACAGTGTGCCCACATTTCCCATGGCACCACTTCTGTCAGTAAAGACCTGCAGAGCTGGCACAGCAAATCCCTCCCCAGCAGTGGCAGAGGACACTCTGGCATGCAGAGAAAGTGATGGGATCATTCTGTGTCCCCAGTCATGAATTCCATGGGATGTGAAATGGTCTGAGGCATTACCTGCTCCTGAGGAATTTCCTCCCTGTTCTTGCTTAAAGGTTCTTCGGGGTAACTACAGAATTAACTGCTCCATTATCCCCTAGAAAATCTGTTGTTTCATTCCCCAGTTTAACTGGAATCAAAGGATTGGCCAAGGGAGTAGGAAATGCTTCTGCTCCCCTTCAGTCCAGCCTAATTCCTGCATCTTCTGATTTTTCCTTCTGTCCATTTGTAAGTTGGGGATGCTCCTTTTCCCAGTGCCTTTCCTGTCTGCAACAGGCACCCTGATAGTTTTGGGGAGGTGTTAATCCCCACCCTCAGCCTCATCCCTGAAATTGCTTGCCCCTGACAATGGATTCAGTAAATTTCTCTTGGCTCTTCTCCTTCTTTTCTCCCTCTTCCTTATCCTTACAGGCATCACTTGGGAAATAACCATCCCCTCCACTGCTTCTCTATTCTGGAGTTTCTTCCTAAATGCCCAACAAAAAGCCTGTTAAACAGCATCCTGCTCCCTTCCCTTGCTGGATCTGAATCCATCTATTTGGGAGTCACTTCACACAATGTTTCATACAAATCCAACAGAGACTTCTTTGCTCCCTCTTCCCCTCATACAACTTGACAAGGTGTTTCAGTTTCTTCACTTCCTCTTAGAGTCCCAATAAAATAATTTTCTAATATAATTTTAGTGAATCTTACCAGCACCCTGATTGAGATCCCACTCTGGGTCATCCTTAGGATGAAATTTGTGAGGATCTGGAATGCCATGAACCTTTTGATCTAATCCTATTTTCCTAACTCCTTCTTCTCAAGCCTTTTCTAAACTGCCCTCCATTCCTCATGGGGAAAAAACTATTCCAGGAGAGCCTGGATATGCTCCTGGCTTGGATTATGAATTGACATAATGGTTTTAATCACAGTACCCATTCCACCAGGATTTCTGTGAGATGACCCTGCTTGCTGTTTCTGATTCAGCAAGTCTGAAGTGTGACCAGCACCTGCACATCCACAGCCTCTCCCTCAGGTCCATCTGCAGCCCCAAATGTGCTGGTGATACCCACTTACCTTTCTCCCTGAYCCTACTGGAAATGGGACCCGTTTCAACACCAGATTCACTGCCCACCTCCAGCTTTCATCCCTGTCTAGGAAGAGCTGCCAATACTTGGACTTTGGGCTTTTGTCTCATTCATCTTCTTGTCCCATACAATMAATCTTTCCCCTTACCCTCTTTTCTTCATTTCTCAAAGAATGTATTCCATTTTGACACTTTTGAATCTACTAAACCACGTTTTTCCTTACTTTGTTAATTATTTCTTGGAGTGAAAACCAGGTCTACATCAGGGACTTCATCCCATTCATTTTGACTCCTATAAAGTAACATTAATTGTAAAATTGTATTATATTTTAAAGTCCTGTTGTTTTCTGGCCTTTTTTTCATCATCATCTAATTCAGAATGAGGCAACCATTGATTACAATGTCTTTTTAATTTATCTTGAGTCACAGAATCACCCTAACTCTTCAGGATGCAGCCTAGAGGAGAGCAAAGTGGGATTTCTACAGAAGCAGAGGAACCCATTTCAGTTGTGGAATTCCCAGTGCTTCATGCACTATCCCAAAGCACACATCCAAATCCCAGTTTTCACATCACCAGCTCTGCATGTAAGAACACGTGTGCAAACATCAAAAATCCAAGACATGCATCACCAAACTGTAGAAACAAAATATTTTTTTTTCTTCAGCTCATGCAGAGCCCAAACCCAAAATCCTGCTTCTTGGCAATTTCCAACCACCTCCTTCCCCGAGGAAATACCTCGAGGATGTGCCATTGAGTCACTGGTTGTCCTGGTGTCAGGGCTGCCATCTAAAGTACCCAACCACGAGGTTGGTATGTTCTGGAATTCATCCTGCCAGCCCCTTGGCCTGGAGTAGCCAACCAGTCGGGGCAGGGCACTCTGGACATCCCACCTGGGTYACCAAAACCAGCTGTGTCCTTCCTGGTGTGCATTGATAATCCACAAACCAAGGCGAGGGATTTCTGGTTTTATCCCAGTTAGTGCAGAGCCAGAAGTTAAGGGTTTCCACAAGGCTGCACCCTGAGAATCAGAACTTTACACTGTTTATACATTTGAGCAAAGAACCAGCATTCATTGGTTACCAATTAAGAACTCTGTTTTTAATTAGGACTCAAACTCCTCTTTGCTGGGTGTATCTGCCTCCTCATGCTGATCACTGCACGGGTGCAGCTCTTTCCTCCATTTGAGTTGGGGTCCATTCTGAGTAGGTGGTCAGTGAGSCAGTGATTGTGACCTCCTGTTGCCAGAATTACCTTTTCCCCTGGTGCTGTTCAGTCCTGCTGAGGACACTCCTGGTGCCTCTCAATCCCCATTGCTCTTGGGATGGTCTTCCCTTTTCCTTACCAGAGAAGATCAGCCGAGCCTACGAGGTTCATGGTGTAATTACTAATCACAAGTGTCCAACTACAGCTATTGAGGGACACGAGAGACAACAAAATCCTCAGTGGTGACACTGAGTGAGGCAGGCAGCAGTGACATCCCTTCCCAGTGGCTCCAGGTGGACAACAGCCCACTGGCTGGGGAGGATGAAGTGTGGAGAGCAGTGGATGCAGCATCCTGGCCAGGCTGGGGCTGCCTGGAGCAAGAAGGAGGTGACATCTGGAGCCCAGGAAAGGGTCAAAGCAATGCCAAGGGGACTGAAGCATGTGCTGCATGAGGAGGAGCTGGAATGTTTTGGGGYACCTATGTGTATATTTGCCTAATGGGAGGAAAGGAGGAGGGARCCAGGCTCTTCCCAGTGGAGCCCAGTGACAGGATCAGCAGCAACAGGCACAAACTGGCCTCCAAAGATTTGGGCCAGATCCAAAGATTTTTTGCAATGAGGCCGATCTCACAGGGTGCCTGGAATGGGCTGCCCACAGGGGTTGTGGTCCCTCCAGCAGAGAAGCCATCCATGGCTGCATGAGGGGCAAGAGGCCTCTGGAGCCCCACCAGCCCTGCTCATCAGGGTTGGCTGAAGCAAGCTGTCCAAGTCCGTGTCCAATCTGGTATAAATATGCCCTAGGAGGGATTGTCCCACTACAATCCTTCCTGCCAACATGGCCTTCCAGCTCCAGGGTACTCATGCTCTGAGGGACTGTCCCCTTTCAAGGCCACAGCACAAGCAGCTGGAACAGGACCTGGAGTGGGGAATCTCCAGCCTTGAGSTCCTTCCCAAAGGCTGTGCTCCCCAGTTCCCCTTGGAGCAGCCTCCTACCAGAGCCCTGGGTCACTGAAAGCAGCTCAGGTGAAATCTGAGGGCTGCACACACTGCCAGTGTTATGGGGCAGTGCTCTGCCTGCCCTGGGCACTGACCTCCACTGCTGTCACCTCCCCACACAGTCCTTCCCGGGTACACCACCAAAAATAACATTGCTGCCTGCTCCAGCCTGGCCATGCTGCCCTTCCAGCAGGTATTGGGATGTTATCACAGAATTCCTGGTTTAGGTGGGAAGGGACATCAGGTCCCATCCAGTGCCACAGGCAGGGACACCTCCCACAGACCAAGCTGGGGGTCCCGGTGAGGACCAGGGCCACCCACAAGGAGGCTGAACCTCCCCCAGCTGCCTCAGAAGGCTTCACCCCCATCCTCTTGGTTGGGAACCTGAAACACAGCCCACCACAGTGTCCCCCTCCCCACYCACACCAGCCCTGACCCCCTCAGCAGCACCGTGTGTCCCACAGAGGTTTCCCCCCACTCTTGCCRCTCCCACAGGGGTGGTGATAACCCACAAAGGGGCTGTGTCTGTCCCTCCCCCAGCTCCCAGCCTCGGCCCCCTTCCTGGGGAGGGGGAGAACTGCTTCCCTGCTCATGTCCCCCCTCTGGGCAGGTGGGTGCAGCCCCTCTGTGCCTGGCTCATCCCAACCTTCTGCCCCATTTGTTTCCTACTTCTCCCACCCCTGGGGGGGCTGCAAGCATCTCATCCCCCCTGAAGGACATGATGATGTGCCACCTCCTGTCCCAGAACACACACAGCCTTGCTCCCAGTGCTGGGGGGTTTGTGCTGCTCCTACCCAGCCCTGGCCCAGCTYATCCTGTATTCTGAGTCTTCTGAACCCTTTCTCCCTTTCCAGTGACCCCTTTCCCTATTCCCAGTGAGTCTGTTTGTCCCTTCCTGGTTAACCCATTCCACCACTCCCAATGTCTGTTTCCCCGTTCCTGGTAAGCACTTTCTTCACTCCTGATAAACCCATTCCCTGTTCCTGGTGAGCCCATTCCCTCGTTCCCATTGAGCCTATTCCCTCATTCCCCATTCTTGGTGAGCCCAATCCCGGTGAGCACGTTTCCCAGTTTACCCAGTCCCTGGCCCTGCACAGCCCCAGCTKCCCCCACCCCGCACTCGCTCACGCCTCGGGTTTCCACCACGTTTTATTACAAAATCGGTGCGGGCCGGTCCCGGGGCCGGTTCCGCTCCCACCCGCCCCCAGCGCTGGGGCTGAGGCGGGTTCAGCCCGTGCCGGTGTCGGTGCCGAGCGCCCTACAGTGCCGAGGCCGAGGCGGTGGCTGGAGACCGGTGCAGCCCCGGGGTTACGGGGGGTTCGGGGTGTCCGGGAATTCCGGGGAGGGCTCAGCGCCCCACGGCGTCGAGGATGCGGCGGTTGGAATCGGCGCGGGCGCGCTGGCTCTGGGCGCGGGCGAGCAGCAAGAGGTGCCGCAGGAGGTGGAAGGTGAGATCGATGGAGAGCGGCGGCTCGTCCCGTCGTCCTCGCCACGGCCCCGGGGGCGGCGGAGCCAGCGGCGGCCAGAGCGGGTGGTCCTGAGCCCCGGTCCCGGCCGCCGGGATGGAGCCGGAGGCCGCCGGGATGGAGCCGTCGGTGGTGGCGGGGCGGGCGGCGGCGGGCGGCGGGCGGGCGAGCAGCAGCAGGAGGGTGAGCAGCGCCCGCCTCATCCTCGGTCCCTCTGTACCTGCGGGGCCAGGGGCTCAGCGYCACAGCAGAGACCGGGGCGGCTGCGGAGGCCCGACGGGAAAGGCGGCCCCGGCGGCGCGGGGACCGTCCCGCGCGTGGAGCCTCGTCCGTGCCCGGCCGCCCCGTCCCCCCCCCTCTGCGCGCCCCCGGCCCCGGTGCTGTCCCTGCCCGGTTCCCACGCTCCGTCCCGTACCCGGTGCTCTGTGCCCGTGCCCTGTTCCTGCCGGTGCTGGCGGCGGAGCGAGCGCGATCCGTCCCGCGGGAGCTGAGCCGGCGGCGCGGCCGGGGGTTATATCGGTCCGGGAGACCGGGATGACGTCAGCGCCGGGCACGCACCGGGCGGCGGGGGC
>QVAJ01000633.1:0-13228 GCA_003546035.1 Mixornis gularis | reverse complement strand
TGACACCTGCATCTGAGCTAATCACTCGGCACTCCCTTGGTTATTAGTCTCCATTAAAGTCAGTGGTGAAAAACGGGCAGCTTTAGAGCTGTGGGGGCCAGCCCCCCACCCTGCTCCTCACCTGCTGGATGCCCCTGGAGGCCACAAAGCTGGTGATGTCGGGGGGCATGCGGAGGCCGGGGGGGGTCACGTAGCGCAGGTTGACGCGGTACTGGGTGAGCAGGCGGGCCAGGGAGTGCACCGTGCGCCCGTGCTTCAGGTCACCCACCATGGTGATCTGGGGACAGCGGTCAGCCCAGCCTGTCCACGGCCCCTCAGGGCCTAGGCAGGACCCCCTGACCCCCCGGTGGTGCTGCCTGGCCCATGCACCTCACCGTCATGCCGTTGACTGTGCCCAGCTCCTCGCGGATGGTGAAGATGTCCAGCAGTGCCTGCGTGGGGTGTTCCCCCACCCCGTCCCCGGCGTTGATCACCGGCTTGCGGCAGTGCCTGGCGGCCAGCTGGGAGCAGCAGCAAGGCAGGGCAGGTGAGCACAGGCAGGACACAACTCCCACCAGCCCCACGGCAACAGCACCCAACCCTGGCCCAGCTGGGGACTACATCCCCGCCCCATAGCACAGGTCACCATCCCCGCCGTTGAGGCAGAGTCCCCAGCGCCTCCAGAAAAGGAGCAGCTCCCCTCAGCCCCTCTCACCTCGACAGCGCCAGGCTGGGGGTGCCGCAGCACCAGCACGTCGGCGTAGCAGCACATGGTCTGCACAGAGTCRGCCAGAGACTCGCCCTTCTGCACCGAGGAGGTGGCCTCTGAGAAGGACAGGACGGAGCCACCCAGCCGGCTCATGGCTGCTGCAAAGGAGCTGCTGGTCCGCGTGCTCACCTCGTAGAACATGGTTGCCATCACCTTCCCCTGCAGGGCCGGGCTGTCACCTCGGGGAGCCCTGGAACCCCCACCCGGTACAGGGCTCCCTCAGGGTGCCCAGGGGACAGGAATGCMCTCTGTGCACGGCTCACCTTGAGGATGTCCAGGCTCCTCTCTTTCTGCACCAGCATGCGCAGGGTGTGTGCCACGTTGAACAGGTGGGACAGCTGTGGGGACAGGGGGTGYRGGAGGCACYGGGGCTCAGCAGGAGCAYGGGAAGCACCACGGCCCCACAGCCYCCACACCCRCCCAGCCGGGCACCTGCTCYTTGGAGAACTGCCGGACAGAGAGGACGTGCTGCCCGACAAGGGGGTGCAGCAGCGGGGAGGTCTGGAAGTGGGGGGCGCGCTGAGGGGAYGCCTGGCGTGGGACAGGGCCCAGTGGGTTGAAGTGGCTGTCCTGGACCACCGCCGAATCTGTGACACCAAGAGCAGCTGGTCAGCCCACGGGGGTGCCCTGAGGAGCACAGCCACCAGCCATGGACCCTGGATCCCCACTGTGGGCCCCTGCTGCACTCACCGGGTTCTGCTGCTTTCCTGCTGCCCTTCTCACGAGTGTCCTCGTCTGGGTGGGAGAGGGGAGCAGTGGTGTTAGGGGTTATGGGGAAAGGCAGCACCTCGGGCCCCGCTTTTCTCCCAGCGTGCTGCCAGTGTGGCACAGCCCTCCTGGCACTTGGCAACACCAAGTGAAATCCAGATGGGGCAACGACACCAGGCTGATGGTCAACCAGAGAGAGGCAGTCCAAGCCTCACGTTGTGCTGTGAACCTCTCCCTGCACGCCCCGTAATTCCCAACTGGCCACCCCCCAGACCACAGTGGCAGGTGAGGGGTCCCCGAGGTGCCATGCAGGCTGGGGCAGGAGGGGAGTGAGCCATGCCCTGTCCTACAGCACCCAGTCCTGGTGATGGGTGGCAGAAGGGGCCCATGGTGGGCAGAGCAGGCAGCCCGGGGCCTGCAGGGCACCTGGGGGAGGGGATGCACTCATGGGCTGCAGTTAGTGCCATTAGTGAGTCCCCCCCAACATTACCGGTGCCTCGGGCGCCCGGGCGGTGCGCGGCTCCCAGCCTCCGGAATGCTGAACGGGACACAAGGGCTGGCATCAGCGGGGCCGCCCCGCCCCTGTCCCAGACCCGGCCCCCCGGCAGCGTGCCCGCTGCCCGCCCACCGAACCGACCGCCCCCCTACCTGGCAGCCCGGGGTCGGAGGCACGGTGGATGCGGGGCGGGACGTGGAAGCGTGTGTCACCCGGAGGGCCAGCCCGCCGGGGACTGGGGGCTCGTCCACGCAGCACGTCACCAGCCACGTGCCGGGACAGCTCAGGGGTCTGAAAGGAGAGACAGAGCTGCAGCTAGGGCGGAGAGGGATCCCCCTGCCAGGTCTGTACATCCCAGTACCTTCACACTCTCCTTGGTGGGGGGCCCATGGGGCAGCAGTGCAGCTGCTGAGGGCCACTTCTTCACATCCTGTCCATAGCCAGGGGGCACCAGCACCTGCAGCCACGGCAGAGACAGGATTAGAGAAATGGGGTCAGCTCTGGGACACCCCCTCCGTGAGGGGGGACATCCTAAATACAGGAATAAAAGGACCTAGGACCTTACCTGCCCATCGATGTAGGCGACCTCCCCACGCAGGACTACCCTCCGCACCGTCCCCTTCACCTGCATGCCCTCAAAGGGGGTCCAACGGGCCTTGGAGAAGACTGTGCTGCTGGGGATGATCCATTCGTGCTCCAGGTCCACCTGCCAGGACAGTGGGTCAGAGGCAGAAGGGTGGGGGCTGGACCTGGGGCAGGTGGGCAAGGACACACCTCCACGTAGGTATCCTCCTGTGCCGGCAGCCCAAAAATCTTGCGAGGGTTCTCATAGAGGCGCTGGATGATGTCCTCCACGCTGAGCCGCCCCTCGGAGACGGCCGTCAGCAACAGCGGCAGCATCGTCTCCAGGCCGGGGTACCCGGGGGGTGGCTCCTGCCCCTCCTTCTCCTCCAGCGTGTGGGGTGCTGCCAGATGGGGCTGGTCACCGGAGGCTGTCCCCACCACCTTCCCCGCCCCGTGGCCACCATCCCTGGGGAGTTACCGTGGTCAGTGGCAAAGCAGTCGATGATGTCCATGTTCTCCCAGAGCGCCTCCACGTCCYGGCGGGTGCCCAGCTCCGGCCGCACGGCTGCACGGCCCTTCCCGAGGCGCCCCAGGTCGTCCTGGCTCAGGAAGAGGTGGTGCGGGGCCACCTCGCACGTCACCGGGATCCCCCTCTGCTTGGCCGCCTTGATGAGGAGGATCTGGGGCAGGCGTGGTTAGTGGGGAACCCACAGGGCCCCGTGCTCCAGCCCTGGCACCCACAGTTCTCCCCGCTCACCTCCTCCCTGCGGGCCACGTGGCAGATGTGGACAGGACGCTGGTACAGCTGGGCCACCATCAGCACGGCGGCCACCGTCTGCCGCTCGGCGTGTGCCACGATGGGCAGGTGCCGTGGCCACTGCTCCAGGTGCTGGGGGGAACGGGGCTGGTGGGCACCGCTGCCGGGAGCAGACCTGCCCTGTGCCAGCCCCTGCCCTCCTGCTCACCTCCATCCACAGGGACACGTCGTCCATCCGCAGGCTGGAGAAGGTGTCGTTCAGGTACATCTTGAGCCCAGCGGCTGCCCCAGCCAGGGGGCCCAGGGTGCCAGCATTGTCCAAGGAAGCCCCCAGGAAGAGGGCAAAATCGCAGCGGGCCCCCGCCTCAGCCAGCTGCAGGACAACAGGCAGCATGCTGTGGTGGGACCAGTCCTGCCACCAGCAATGAGCCCACAACGGCTGGCACAGGAGGGGATGTGAGCATGGGGCTGGCAGCAGCTCCTCACCTTCTGTGCCAAGGCGAAAGAGGCGGCATCGGTGACAGCAGGGCTGGTGTTGGGCATGGCACACACCATAGTGACACCCCCGGCCAGGGCAGCTGCTGTGCCTGATGCAAAGTCCTCCTTGTGGGTGCCACCCGGCTCACGGAGGTGGACGTGGACATCGATCAGGCCTGCGGAGTGTCATCGTCAGCACTGGCAGCTGCTGGCCACAGGGGGTATGAGAGACGAGGGCCATCCCACCAGCGCAGCATGGAAACRCCTCTCCCCACAGATGTGCCCAGCCCCTCTCCCAGCGCTGTCCCGGTTCCCTGCTGCCCTCCTGGGGCCGCTGAACACCCACCTGGCAGACGGATGAGTTTCTGGGATGTCATGCAGTCCACGTGCATCTTCAGTGGTGGGGCTGCCCCAATCTGACCCAGCGCCTGCAGAAACAGCAGTCGTGAGGCAGACCTTAGGTCAGGAGCAGGGCCAGGGTTGATGATGCCTGTCCAAGCTGCACCCCAAAAGAAGCCCTGCACAGTGACACCCACACACAGCAGCCRCAACAGGGGGTACGACTTCTACAACCCAACTCTGCTCCCTGTCCTTGCACCCACGGTCCCCACGTGCCCCAGCCCACCTCTACGAAGAGCTTTGTGCACTTGATGTCGATGATGAGGGGCACGGAGTAGTCGACAGCCAGGCGCCGGGTGCGGTACCCCTTGGTGACAAAGGAGGAGAGCCGGCGGCCCCCCGAGTTGCGCATGGAGAGGTTRATGACCATCTCAAAGTGGTTCTCGGCCAGGTAGTCCAGGATGCTGCGCTGGCTCTCCCGGGCACCAGCCTCGCTGCTGTCTGCCTCCTCAAAGTGCCAGTCCACAGCCTTCACCTGCAGGCGGTGACCCTGTCAGGGCCCTGCAATGCCCAGGGAGTGGCCCTGGCCCTGCAGCCCCCAGCCCTGACCTTGATGCCGTGCTCGGTGTAGAAGTCGGCGGTGCCGAGGCTGGCATAGAGGTTGTAGCCGAGGCTCTCCAGCGTCCGCACCGTGGGCAGCAGCTCACTCTTGTTCTGAAACAAACCAGGGGCCGGTCAGAGGGCAGAGAGGGCACCCCAGCCTCCCAGCACTTTTACCCCACGTACCTTGTAGCTGCCGATGGTCAGCAGAATGTTCTTCTTGGGGATCTTGAAGCCGGTGCTGAGCATGGCCTTCAGGTACGCCTCGCAGCGGTTCTCCCCAAARCAGGCAACCTCGCCTGTGCTGGTCATCTCCACACCCAGCACCACATCAGCGCCCGCCAGGCGTGAGAAGGAGAACTGGGGCACCTGGGGGCAAGGGGACACTCAGGGGCTGCCTGGCCCTGCACCTCAGCCTGGCCCCATGGCCCCCCACTCACCTTGACACCAACGATGCCTGTGCCTGTCATCAGCCCCACRGGCTCCACATCCTCACCCATGATCACCTGGCTGGCCAGAGCCACCAAGTCCACACCCAAGGTCTTGGAGACGAAGGGGAAGGAGCGGGAGACACGAACATTGCACTCTATCACCTTCAGCTGGTCATCCTAGGAGAGAGGGGACAGAATGAGGCAGGGCTGGGGATGTGGGGTGTTCTCCTCTGGCACTGCGCAGTCCCCAGCCCCAGGTACCTTGGCGATGAGCTGCAGGTTGAAGGGCCCTGTGACCTGCAGCTCCTGCCCAATGGCGTGGACAATGGCCTTGATGCGCTCCAGCGTCTTGGGGGTGATGTCCTGCGGGGGGGTCACCAGTGTGGCATCACCTGAGTGCACCCCAGCGTTCTCCACATGCTCCGAGATGGCGATGGCCACCACCACACCGTCACAGGCCACCGCGTCCACGTCRATCTCCTGTGAGCRGGAAAACRGTCACAGCCTGTCCCTGCGGTGAGRGCTGGGGCTTTCAGGGGGCATCCCATGCTGGAGCAGCCTCCTGGATGGACCTTGGCCTCCTGGATGAACTTGGAAATGACAACAGGTTGCTCCTTGGACACAGCCACAGCGTTGCTCAGGAACTTCTCCAGGTCACTGTCCGAGTAGGCCACGTTCATGGCAGCRCCGCTCAGCACGTAGGAAGGGCGCACGACGCAGGGGTAGCCCACCTTGCAGCAGAAGTGCTTGGCTGACTGCAGGAGAGATGGAACCTCAGCACACACACGGAGAGCCACCCTGAGGCAACCCTCTCCTGTTCACTGAGCCCCACCTCCATGTTGGAGAGCTCTTTCCAGAGGGGCTGGCTGATGCCGATGGAGTCCAGCAGGCGGGAGAACTTGAAGCGGTTCTCGGCGGAGTCTATGGCCTCCGGGGAGGTGCCCAGGATGCGGCACTGCTGCCGGTGCAGGGCCATGGCGATGTTGTTGGGCAGCTGCCCGCCCATGGACAGGATCACACCCTCGGGGTTCTCCAGCTCGTAGATGTCCATCACCACCTGCAGCACCGAGCGGGGCAGGAGGATGGCTGGGACAGAGCCATGGCAGCCCTCACCCAGCCCYGCAGCTGTCAGGGCCCCAGCCTCCTCACCTCAAAGGAAATCTCATCGAAGTAGAGGCGATCGCACATGTCGTAATCAGTGCTCACTGTCTCAGGGTTGTAGTTCACCATGATTGTCTTGAAGCCCATCTATTGGAGGGTGGGACAAGGTGAGCCCAGAGCCCCCAACCCCTACCCAGCTTTGTCCTTTGACCAGGGACACCCACCCCTCACTCCACAGGGTGCTGGGGCCTGCCTGACCTTGCGGAGCTCCTGGATGCAGCCAACAGCACACCAGTCAAACTCCACGCTGCTGCCAATGCGGTAGACSCCGGAGCCGATGACCATGACGTGGGGCTCACGGAAGGCCAGGTCGTGCTCAGAACCGTTGTAGGTCAGGTACAGGTAGTTGGTTTGGGCCGGCCACTCTGCCGCCACAGTGTCGATCTGCTTCACCACCGGCAGAATCTTCAGGTCGCGCCGCATCTTCCGCACGGCCAGCTCGGTGCTGCACAGAGCTGAGTGAGCGCCGGGACTGAGGGGCAGGGAGCACAACAGGGCCGTCCCCTCCCCACCTCACCTGAGCACGGCCAGGGCCACCTGCTTGTCGGAGAAGCCGAGCTGCTTGGCGCGCTTGAGCACGGCGGGCGGCATGGTGCTCTGCTCACCACGGTACGACTCCAGCAGCACCGCGTGGTCCGTGATGTTCTTCATCTTGTGCAGGAACCAGCGGTCGATCTTGGTCAGCTCATAGAGCCGTTCGATGGAGTACCCGGCCCGCAGCGCCGCCGCCAGCACGAAGATTCGCTTGTCTGTCGGCGTCTCCAGCTCCTGCCAGGCCAGGGGTTGAGTGTGGCCGAGGGAGGCAGGTGGTCATCTCTGCCCCCCCAGAATGGCACAGCCARCATAGACACCCAAACCGCAGCGCTCACCATGTCTGAGGCCGGCTTCACCGTGTGATCAAAGCCCACGCAATTCTCGTCCACCATCCTCAGGGCCTTCTGGAACGCCTCCTCAAAGTTCCTCCCAATGGCCATGACCTCCCCTGCAGAAGGTGGGGTGAGCAGGCGGATCCTGTGCCCACCACGTGCGCCAGCAGCGCTGCCCCCCTGCACTCACCCACGCTCTTCATGGAGCTGCCAATCTTGGTGCTGACACGCAGGAACTTGCTGAGGTCCCAGCGTGGGATCTTCACCACACAGTAGTCCAGGCTGGGCTCAAAGCTGGCTGTGGTGGAGTTGGTGACAGAGTTCCTGAGGAGGTGACAGGGGTCAGAAGCTGGGGCCGTCCCACCAGGGCAGCACCTTGTCCCACACTGCGGTTGTACCTCACCTGAGGAGGGGCAGGGGGATGCCCAAGGCAAGTTTGGCAGCCACGTAGGCCAGCGGGTAACCAGTGGCCTTGCTGGCCAGGGCCGAGCTGCGGGAGAGCCGGGCGTTCATCTCGATGATGTAGTACTGTGGGCAGCAGGCAGGCAGGGTCAGTGGGTGCCGTGGGACAGGCCCACTGTGTCCCAGAGATGCTGCAGCCTCGTAGGACAGCATGAGGCAGGACCCAGATCCCCCAGGGCGAGGCTTCCCGGGGATCAGGAGCGGGAGGCAGAACCCACAGGGAGATGCAAGTACCTGCTCTGACTCGGGGTTGAGGGCAAACTGGATGTTGCACTCGCCCACGATGCCCAGGTGCTGCACCACCTTGATGGCTGTGCGCCTCAGCATGAAGTACTCGGTGTCGTTGAGGGTCTGACTGGGTGCCACCACAATGGACTCGCCCGTGTGGATCCCCAGCGGGTCCAGGTTCTCCATGTTGCACACCTGGAAGAGGGGGGGATCACTGCAGGCTTGGGGTTCCCCCACTGCTCCACATGCTGCCCGTGGTGGGCTCCTCCCAGTTCCCACCACATGCCACCCTGCCCAGTCAGGACTAGAATACACGGGGTGTTCCACTGGGTGGACAGCTGGGGCGAACACCCCAGCACAGGGATGCAGGGCTCTGGTTCACAGGGTGCAGCTCCCAATGGCACAGCTGTGCCAGCACCATCGGAGGCACTGGGGGGTCCTCCCTAGGGACAAGGTGCAGTGCCAGTGCCAGCCCCCAGCCCCTGCCCCACATCCATCCCTCTGCAGCAGCCCAGAGAGCCTCCCTCCATCCCATACCGTGATGCAGTTGTTGTAGGCATCTCGCACCACCTCGTACTCAATCTCCTTCCAGCCTTTCAGGGACTTGTCCACTAGCACCTGGGAGGTGTGGGTGAAGGCCTGGCTCACCAGAGCCACCAGCTCCTCMCGGTTGTTGGCGAAGCCAGAGCCCAGTCCCCCGAGGGCGTAGGCRGAGCGCACCAGCACCGGGTACCCCAAGCGCTCAGCGGCAGCCTGTGCCTGCAGGGAGCAACAGGGTCATGGTGGGAACAGAAAGGACAGGACCCTGCCCTGCCCCACAGCCCCCCAGACTACCCCACACCTGCTCCAGGGAGGCAGCGGCCTCGCTGGGCGCCACGTGCTCCCCAATCTCCTCCATCTTCTCCACGAAGACCTTGCGATCCTCTGTCATCTCAATGGAGGCAACGGGGGTGCCCAGCACCCGCACGTGGTAACGCTCCAGAACACCCGCCTTGGTCAGYTCCACGCCACAGTTCAGGGCTGTCTGCCCCCCAAAGGTCAGCAGCACCCCGTCAGGCCGCTCGTTCCGGATCACCTGGGGGGCAYGGTGGGACAGAAACCATGGTGGGTCCTGTGTTTTCCAGATCCCAGCCCAGCCCCACACTTATCCCCCAACTCTGGCACCCCTGCATTGCCAAATCACTCCCTCCCAGCCAGCACCCCGAGGTGCTCACCTGGGTGACATACTCAGGGGTGATGGGCAGGAAGTACACCTTGTCTGCCAGTCCCTTGGAGGTCTGGACTGTGGCRATGTTGGGGTTGATCAGCACCGTCTGGATGTTCTCCTCCTTCAGTGCTTTGATGGCCTCATGGGGAGCAGAGGGGTCACAGTTGGTGGCCCTGGGCCCCTGCCATCCCTGGGGCCCCTGCCACCCCCTGTGCCCTGGYACTCACCTGTGACCCTGAGTAATCAAACTCGCCTGCCTGCCCGATGGAAAGGCCACCGGAGCCCAGGATCAGCACCTTGCGGGGCCGGGCTGCATCCGAGTCCCCCGCTGGTGCCTTGGTGTAGGTCAGCCACTCCTGCAGGCGCTCCCGCACTGGAGGGGATGTGGCACGCTGGGGACAGGGCACCCCCATGCACAGCCCTGTCCTGCAGCCCTTGCCCATGGTCCCAGCTGTCCCTCACACTCACACCCACCTGTCCGGCCATTGTCACGCCCAYCCCTCAGGTCCCGCGCCGCCTCCACGAAGACATCAAAGAGACCCTCCAGGTCCGTKGGGCCAGCGCAGTGCTCGGGGTGAAACTGGACACTGGGAGGGGGTCAGGCAGGGCACATCCCTGTGACCATCCCACAGCCACAGCTCCCCCCACCCAGCCCCAGGCCCCCAGCACACCTGAAGAAGGGTTTGTGCTGGTGGACGAGGCCCTCGTTGGAGCCGTCGTTGGCGTTGGTGAAGAGCRGCAGCCAGCCGGGCGGGAGGCTGCCCGCCTCCACCGCGAAGCCGTGGTTCTGCGCCGTGATGAAGCAGCGCTGCGTGTCCTCGTGCAGGCACGGCTGGTTGTGCCCACGGTTCCCGTAYCTGGGGGGTGGGATGGGTGTCAGGCAGCCCCGGCAGTGCAGCAGCCAGGACCCCCAAGGTGACTCCGGACCCCCACTCACTTCATCTTGTAGGTATGGGCACCGAGGGCCAAGGCGAGTAGCTGGTGTCCCAGGCAGATCCCAAAAATGGGCTTGGGTTGGGGTGCATCCAGCACCCGGCGTAGGCTGGACACTGTCTCCTGGCAGAGCTGTGGGTCCCCAGGGCCGTTGCTGATGAACAGCCCATCAAAGTCTGTGTCAGGAGAGCAGCAGGGTCAGAGTGGGGMCCCCCAGCCCCTCAGCATTACAGTAGGGCCCCCAAGATCCCCACAGGCTCACAGCAGACAATCCTGGCTACCAGCAGAGAAGCATCCTGAGCCTGCAGCTCCCCCGACACCCCAGCAGGGTCGAAGTCAAGGTGTTCTGACCCCACAACACTCATTCAAGTGGCAGCAAGGCCCTGCCAGCCCCCCACGGCGCCCCCCACCCTGAGCCACACCAATACCACAGTCCAGAGCCCCCCTTGCCMATCACAGCAAAACATTTCAAACCCATAGTCCTGCTCCTGTGGTGCCACACTGAGGGCCCCGAGCCCCAAAGCTCCCAGGAACGATGACACCAAGACTCCCCACCTCACAGCATTGAGCAGGACACAGGTGCCTGCTGTCCCCAGCACCAACCATGCAGATACAGCCCCTTTGCCAGACCCCATTCCCCCCCACCCCTCCTTGGTGGGGGGCCCAGATTGTCCCCAGCCACTGTCACCTCACCTGCAGGGTCCAGMGGGTGGTCCCAGGGCACCACAGTGACAGTGGCTCCCCGCTTGCACAGGCACCGAATTTGGTTGTTCTTGAGGCCGCAGTCGAGGGCTGTGACTCGAAGTGACCCGCCCGGGTTGAACACTCGTGGCGCCTGAGGGGAGGGGAGTGGCTCGCCCGGGCTCCTGCTGGGGCCAGCCTGGGCTCCTGCTGGGGCCAGCCTCCCGCAGTAAGGGCACCACAGCCCCCTCTGCTGCCCCCCAGCCCTGCTCAGACTCCCCTCCACACCTTCAGCGACACCTCCTGCACCAGGTGCTTCTTGTTGGGGTCCTCAAAGGAGAGGCTCCCCTCGGGGGTCCCATCCGGCACCAGCTTCCCCAGCAGCGTCCCCTTCTCGCGGATCTTCTTCGTCAGTGCCCGGGTGTCCACCCCTGAAAGTGGGCTGTGAGACACAATCCCACCCCAGCCCAGCAAGACCCCACCCCAGCCTAGCATCATCACCCCCAGATGCCAACAGAGGGTCAACCCCAGGTGGGCAAATTTCAACAGAGATGGGTCTGGTTTCAGAACTTGCAGACCCATAGCCCCCACCCCCCACCATACTCTGCTGTCTCCCCAGTCCCACCTTCCAGCCCAGGGATGTTCTGCTCCTTCAGCCACTGGTCCAGGGAGYGGGATGTGCTCCAGTGGCTGGGGGTCTCTGAGCACTCTCCCACCACCAGTGCAGCCACGTGGATCTTGCTGGATTCAAACCACTGTGGGGACAGAGGGTGAGCACAGGGCAAGGAAGAGGGTCACCAGCCCAGGAGGAGCCCCACGGAACACAGACCCCATTCCCACAGCACAGGACCAGCCCTCCCAGTGCTGAGCTGTCACTTGTCCCCACCTTGTCCCACAACTATCACAGCGAGGCTGAGCCTTAGTCCAGCAAAGTCCCTGGATCAGGGAGCCCCGGGATAGGGTGTCCAGACCCCCACAGCACTGCTGGACTGCAGCCCACTGCCCACACGGCCCATGCCATGGGACCCCTCAGCTTGGCAGAGCTGCAGCACAAACCAGACTGATGGGAATGCACCACTCCCACCCGCCACAGCCACTGTGAGGTCCAGACGTGCCATGTCCTGTCCCATGGGATCAGGGCTCTGGTTCCCAGAAGCACAGGCCACAGCACAGACCCACACACCACAGACCCAGAGAGGGCTGCTAACGGCGAGACCCCCCCCAGGGTTGGCGTGGAGCAGCCAGCACAGCACGGCCACAGCAGGGCTGGACTCTGCCCTGGGATGGGCAGCGTGGAGGCCAAAAGGCTGGGAGGGGGCTGGGAGGGGGCTGGGGCCTCAAGCAGCCCCTCTGCCCAGCCCCAACCCTGCCTTGTCACAGCAGTTTGAGACTCCAAACCTTGCAACAGAGAGCCCTGGTGAGGAAACACACAGCCCCACACCCTGTGTGCTGCGAGGCCACCCCAATCCCAGCACACTGGGGTGTCCCCCTGCCCAGCCCCGGTTGTCACCATGTCAGAGCCCGCTGGCCCCACCGCGGCTCTGGGCCCTGCAGCATCGGAGTCAAACCTCTCCCTGCCACCATGCGCCACTCACGGTTCCCTGGCACCCTGCCCCGTCCCGCCCTGGCACCTCGTGCCATCCATGCCGCCCTGTCACCCTGCGGTGTCCGGTTCTGCCACGCGCCRCAGTGACACCCGGGCAGGGCACGCGGCCCCTGGGGCCTTGCCTCACCCTGCTGAGGCCGAAGGCGTCGGGCTCGTCCCGGGGCACTCCGTAGTTACCGACCAGCGGGTAGGTAAGCACCAGGATCTGCGCCTTGTAGGAGGGGTCGGTGAGGGCCTCGGGGTACCCCACCATGCCGGTCTGGAACACTGCAGGGGATGGGGAGGGGGATGATGGATGGGGGGGGCGGCCCGGCCCCACATCGGGCACAGCCGGGCCGATCCCAACCCCGCGACCCGGACAGGCCCCACGGAGGGGCCCCAAGAAGAGGAAGTCCGCGGACCGGGCCGGGTTCTCCGTCCCCTCTCCCTCCCGCACTGTCGCCTGGCTCGGGCCGCCCCACGGCATCCCGGCCCCGGCCCGGCCCCCCGGACGCACTCACCGACTTCCCCCGCGGCGGCGGCCCCGACGGCCCCGAAGGGGCGGCCGGACAGCACCGACCCGTCCTGCAGCACCAGACGGGCCATGGCGTCGCCACGTGCGCTCCGGCGACTCCGCGGCGGAGACCGAACGGGGAGCGCGCCGCTGGGCTGCGGCGGCGGCGGGAGGATCCGGGGCGGGGCCGCGCCGAGACCGCCCCCGGGGCGGGGCAGCGGCACCAGGTGCACCGGACACGGGGGCTTCGATGGGCGGTAACGGGCGGGAGGAAAGCATCGAGCCAGGGAACGACCGCCGGCTGGCGGGGCACGGGCGGGGATGCTGGTGCAGGAGAGCACCGGAGCCCGGGCGGACTCGGTCCGGCCACCAGCGTGTATAGGGAGATCGGGGACCTAAACTACATCAACGGACCCAAAACCGACAAAAAAGGAATTGTGAGAATTCGTCTACAGATAACTACCCAAGTTG